>MEHQ01002107.1:34297-72848 GCA_008828725.1 Saccharina japonica
GGGGGGGGGTGTACTCATGTCGTGCACGGCCGTAGTCGTATGACCATAGACTTTCGCATCCCTACATTGCCGGGACGGACCCTTCTTGAGACAGCAACGGGAGCACTATGTAACTGCCTCGCGGGTGCCTTACCATATACACACTGCGTGATACGATCATTCTCCTTGTGCGGAGCGCAGGTTCTCCACCCCGCACAAATGATCTAACTCGACCGCCAGCTTTGGTGACCGCCCAAGAAACAAAACTGTACCCTGGTTGTCTAGCTCACGCAGTGAGAGACGTGTTTTACAGCGTCGTTGCCAACCGACGCCAACCCAACCTATGAATATATCATATATTTTTATAGGGCGGAGGGGGGGGGGGGCATTATCAATCTTAACATAGTTCAGGAATGTCTAAATCCTTTGAAATAAGTGTGGTAGATAATTGGTGTGACCACTGGCCGAATACCGCAGCATCGTTTCACTGTGCTGCATTGTATGTTTACAAATCGACGCCGACACACTTTAGCTACATCACCCTCGCTACGTACAAGACACCAAAGTCACCATATCGAACTCTGACACCTGCCCGCGGTTGACGTCGTATACTTGGTTTCCGAATACGCGTAAACATGTACTACAGTATTTTTCGAAGTTTTTGCATGTACTATCCCTTTCGCCAACATCGACAAAAACGCGAACACGAAACCGTTTTTTTTTTGTTTCCAGGTCCGTTCATCGGAATGCCCACCGATGCATAGAGTTACGGCCTAATGCGCCTGTGGCTGTTGTTCATGATGCCTCTTGAGTTTGACAGTTACATGCCGATTCGGGATTTTATGTGTTGAGGATTATGTGGATCTTGACGACTGGGTGCATATGTGATGACGCACTCTGTCACTTCCTGCCGTCCCTATCCTCATGGGAGAAATTAATAGAGGACTTGAATCATCAAACCATCGATTGTCTGGGTGTATTGACTACCTTGCTTGGAGCTGACGAACAGCTGTGACCACGACGTCTCTCACCCCTGTGCAGCCGTAGGACGCGCCGTCGTAAATCTTGTAGAAAGGGGTGAACTGGGCGCTATTCCCCAAGGCCTTGACGATACCCTTAAAGTCCCGCTTGAACGGCTTTTGAGACAGCAACAAGAGATGAATACACATATGCAGCAAAACGTTACACGAACGCGGAGGAGATGGCAACGTCAAACTATGTAACGTTGAAGAAAACATATCATACCAAGGTACAGCTTTTGAAGAGAGACAATAACGAGAGAAAAAAAAAGGTCGTTCATCAGCTTCACGCACGTTTCGGGCACGGGCGGCGATACGCGCCGACAGCTACCACAACAACAGCAACAACAACAACATTAGCAACGGAAAATGAAGCACAGCTCATGTGCGTACTACAGCAGCAGTACATACAGCAATATAGCACTCGCACAATAAAGTGGCCGGCAGCTCGTAAAACAAAAACCAAGGAAACACCAGAGAAGATCCCCCCACCTCACGGTGCTTCGCGCGCTTGGTGCAAGCAATGCCTGTCTGGTCGGTGAAAACTCGACGTGCTCCGTCCTGGCATTGTAAGGATGCGAGGTTCTATGGTCATACGACTACAGCCGTGCACGACATGAGTACACCCCCCCCCCCTCCCCCCAACCGCACTCGCTGCTCGCTCGCTCGCTCGCCCGCACGTACGCACCGCCGCTGACGTGTCGAAGGCGCTTGTCCACATTGACCACTCCACTATGTCACCAGGCGCCGGCAAAGACCAGGCCATCTCCGCTTGAACGTTCTGCCCTTCACTCAGGGCGATCTTGATGTCCTTCGCGTCCAACTTGTTCATCAGGAAGCTTTTAGCGGTATTCATTGAAAATTGGTTAATTCACGGTTCGTTCACGTGGAATATCGTTTTATCCCGTTCCCGTTTCCCCGTTTTGTTGTTTTCGTTGGTGATGATGATGACAATGATGATGATGATGATGACGATGACGATGACGATGACGATGACGATGACGATGACAATGACGATGATGGTGGTGATGTTGAAATTGTCGGGTGTTGTTGATGGTGATGGATGTCGCAAAACACGCCGCAGGACAGCAGAGATCACAGACCGGAACACGGCACACGTCAGCATAGACTAAGCCAGACCAGACCATGCGCGCTCCACCTTGTGAACGGCTCTACTCCGCATGCACCAGCAGTACAGCCGTGCGCCCCCCCCCCCCCCCCCCCCTCCCCTTATCAAGAACGCCAACGCCATCATCACCACCGAATCGACCACGGGCCTCGAGTTAACGGACTGCCGACCAAATATACCCCCCAACAATCTCGATTACCCCCTCCTCCCCCCTCTCCCCAAGGTCGCCTCACAAGCGGTTCTGAGTAGGATGCAGCTCACCCTTCATGCTACTCGCCGAACACCTCACGGCGCTTCACGCTTGGTGCAAGCAATGTCTGCCTGGTCGGTGAAAACCCGACATGCTCCGTCCCGGCATCGTAGGGATGCGAGGGTCTATGGCCATACGACTGCGGCCATGCACTAATATCGAGTACCTTCTCTAATCCACGCAACTGCATAGCCTGATACTGAGTTGCGGGGGGTGAGCGCGGGTGCGCGGGCCTTTAAAAGCATATTGCTATATACATGACACAACACAGCAGCAGCAGCAGCAGTCGATGGTTTTTTAGTTTCTACCCGATATTTTGTTCGATTTTTTATCTCCTTCTTCACCTAGGGATGGCGATGTCCGCGCCCGAACCGTCGTCCACCATGGTGGGCTCCTCCTGCTGACAGGGGATGTCCTGAGACGTGTGGCAAAACTGGGCTGCCTCATCGCTGCAGAGGCAGGTGTTGTCGGCGATGATCACGCCGGACGCGCCCAGGTGCTGCGCCCTCCGGACCTGATTGCGATTTCGATTTCGATTTTTTCAATGTTATTAAATCAGTTTGTTTGGTACGCGTCGATCGCCGCGACGACGGACGGGACGAGGAAAGAAGAAGTGAACAATGCAGTACGGGGAGAGGATAGGAGAGGAGAATGTGGACACGCGCGGGAAGTGGGGAGGGGGGGGGCCCACACGCGACAGAGGGAGATAGAGGTAGCTGCACTGGCGCATCAAAAAATTATGTTCATGACATTGGCTCCGACAAGAAAGACAGCTGCAATATGAGCAAGTACAGGAAGGGGAGCTGTAGAAGGAGGGAGTTGCAGACAGAGGAAGGGGGGGATGGATGAAACGGGTCTTGGCTTTGCACGCTTTCAAGCTATCACCCAACTTGACCTTCAAAACGAATCCGTCCCCTCTCGTCTCGTATCCGCCTCCCGCCTCTCTAGAACGCCCGCCTGTTTTCCAAGAGGCAGTTGCTCGATTCCTCCATAGCCCACAATCCCAAAAACTAGGTACATCACTACATACAGCAGGATTTACCAGAGTAGTACCCGTGAGCTATGCTACGTATTATATTAACAATGGTGTATAGAAACGCCTGGCACGCTCGATGAAACCTTGCTCGCGAATGTGCATTCCCCGCGGTCCACCATGAGGATGAAGGGGGAGTCCAAGGGCATCCTCTGTTTAAAGGTGTTCACGTCGTCGGAGCTGCACAGGGTCCAAGTTTTCTGTACCCCGTCCAATATGCCGCCGTGGATGATCTCCTGGGCTCCAGATTAAAAGGAGACGAAAAGCAAGACGAAAGCCGCGGGGCAGGCGGGATGGCGGGTGGCAGGAACGAACATAGACACCACGGTCAGCAAGAAAACAAACGAAATACCCAAGAAAATCCTTGCCTCTGACCCCCCCTCCCCCCCCTCGGCGCCTCCCGGCCGCGAAAGCCGGGGCGCTCAGCATGGGAACGAGGAACGCTTCGTAGGATACCATCGCTACCGCTGGTACTGTACTGCCGCAAGCTCTTATCTGAAATCTATCTCGAGAGCCTCAGTATTTGTTGATGGCTGCGGCTGCGCTTCTTCCTTGCCCAAATCCGACAATCAGTCAATGCGTCCATCCATTAACGCGTCTACCCGTCTCTCCATCCAACCGTCCATCCATACATACATGGGATCACCAATCCAACCATCAACGCACCCATACATACACCCATCTACAGCAGCAGTCATCCCGCGAGGGCTGATTTGACACTTGTTCGAATGCTATGATCGAGGGTCGCCGTGTACTAGACGGACATCACCAACCCTGGCCTTGACCCCAGCCCAATCAACAATGGTTAGGCAAATACCTGTAAGAAGTATTCGTCTCGTACACAACAACGCAACCCTGGTGGGGGGGAGGGGGAGGGGAAGGGGTCGCAAAGCCAAGCGTGTCGCGGTTGCCCTCGCATAGTGGCGTTCAACTTAATATTGCTTCCTCCCTGTGTGTGGAGGTGTGGGTGAGCTTGACCCTTTCGGAATTGCACTGTCTAAAACGAAATATTTCAGTCTAATTCCAACTGTTTTGTCCCCACGTTGGGACTGCAGTCCTAAAGGGGTTAATTGACACCCATATGTGTTTTGGTGGTCATGGGGGTTTTCCCTCTCGGTGCACCTCTGGTCCTCCAGGCGTCCATTTCACAATGACGGACTTTTGTTTACCTACTCAAGCGGACGGGGTTTCAATGTTCCACAAGGCTACTGCGATGGGGGAGAGGGGGGGGGGGTGTACTCGATATTCATGCATGGCTGTAGTCGTTATGACCATAAACCCTCGCGTCCCTACAATGCCGGGATGGTGCATGTCGGGCTTTCACCGACCAGGCAGACATTGCACCCAGCACCCCCATATTCACTACGACCTGGTGCCAAAGTTTGGCCACTGCACTCGCGTGAGTGGGGTATCATACTGCTGAAACACCTCACTAAAAACAAAACGGACTTAAATTAAAAAAAAAAAAAATGTTGTTGTTGTGGCAGAGCGTAAACAGGCAGTTTTCATGGCGGTTGCGTATACTTCGTATCACGGACATCACACCGAAAAACACAACAGTGACTTATGACCGCAAATATATATATATATATGTCGTTGGGTTGCCAGTCGCCTTTGTGAGCCGCCGGCAAAATAACAGCTACGTACCTCCCCTCCCCTCCCCCCCCGCCCCCGAAGTGAACGCCTTTTATATTAATAGCCGTTTCCCCGCGATTGTAAACACTTTCGGGGGCTGTTTGCATGCCCCCGTATGATTAAGCGCTCACAGAGCACCACACGTGGTGATTTGCTGCTGACATCCACCCCCCCCCCATCATTGAAAATCCGCCTCACAATGCGGTTCATTAGTAGGATGCAGCTCACCCTCGCGGACTCGCCGAACACCTCACGGCGCTTCCGCTTTGTGCAGCAATGTCTGTCCTGGTCGGTGAAAACCCGACGTGCTCCGTCTCGGCATTGTAGGGATGCGAGGGTCTATGGTCGATACGACTACGGCCAATGCATGAATAATGAAGTATACCCCCCCCCCCCCTTCTCTAATCCACGCAACTGCATAGCCTGATACTGAGTTGCGGGGGGTGAGCGCGGGTGCGCGGGCCTTTAAAAGCATATTGCTATATACATGACACAACACAGCAGCAGCAGCAGCAGTCGATGGTTTTTTAGTTTCTACCCGATATTTTGTTCGATTTTTTATCTCCTTCTTCACCTAGGGATGGCGATGTCCGCGCCCGAACCGTCGTCCACCATGGTGGGCTCCTCCTGCTGACAGGGGATGTCCTGAGACGTGTGGCAAAACTGGGCTGCCTCATCGCTGCAGAGGCAGGTGTTGTCGGCGATGATCACGCCGACGCGCCCAGGTGCTGCGCCCTCCGGACCTGATTGCGATTTCGATTTCGATTTTTTCAATGTTATTAAATCAGTTTGTTTGGTACGCGTCGATCGCCGCGACGACGGACGGGACGAGGAAAGAAGAAGTGAACAATGCAGTACGGGGAGAGGATAGGAGAGGAGAATGTGGACACGCGCGGGAAGTGGGGAGGGGGGAGGCCCACACGCGACAGAGGGAGATAGAGGTAGCTGCATTGGCGCATCAAAAAATTATGTTCATGACATTGGCTCCGACAAGAAAGACAGCTGCAATATGAGCAAGTACAGGAAGGGGAGCTGTAGAAGGAGGGAGTTGCAGACAGAGGAAGGGGGGGATGGATGAAACGGGTCTTGGCTTTGCACGCTTTCAAGCTATCACCCAACTTGACCTTCAAAACGAATCCGTCCCCTCTCGTCTCGTATCCGCCTCCCGCCTCTCTAGAACGCCCGCCTGTTTTCCAAGAGGCAGTTGCTCGATTCCTCCATAGCCCACAATCCCAAAAACTAGGTACATCACTACATACAGCAGGATTTACCAGAGTAGTACCCGTGAGCTATGCTACGTATTATATTAACAATGGTGTATAGAAACGCCTGGCACGCTCGATGAAACCTTGCTCGCGAATGTGCATTCCCCGCGGTCCACCATGAGGATGAAGGGGGAGTCCAAGGGCATCCTCTGTTTAAAGGTGTTCACGTCGTCGGAGCTGCACAGGGTCCAAGTTTTCTGTACCCCGTCCAATATGCCGCCGTGGATGATCTCCTGGGCTCCAGATTAAAAGGAGACGAAAAGCAAGACGAAAGCCGCGGGGCAGGCGGGATGGCGGGTGGCAGGAACGAACATGGACACCACGGTCAGCAAGAAAACAAACGAAATACCCAAGAAAATCCTTGCCTCTGACCCCCCCTCCCCCCCCTCGGCGCCTCCCGGCCGCGAAAGCCGGGGCGCTCAGCATGGGAACGAGGAACGCTTCGTAGGATACCATCGCTACCGCTGGTACTGTACTGCCGCAAGCTCTTATCTGAAATCTATCTCGAGAGCCTCAGTATTTGTTGATGGCTGCGGCTGCGCTTCTTCCTTGCCCAAATCCGACAATCAGTCAATGCGTCCATCCATTAACGCGTCTACCCGTCTCTCCATCCAACCGTCCATCCATACATACATGGGATCACCAATCCAACCATCAACGCACCCATACATACACCCATCTACAGCAGCAGTCATCCCGCGAGGGCTGATTTGACACTTGTTCGAATGCTATGATCGAGGGTCGCCGTGTACTAGACGGACATCACCAACCCTGGCCTTGACCCCAGCCCAATCAACAATGGTTAGGCAAATACCTGTAAGAAGTATTCGTCTCGTACACAACAACGCAACCCTGGTGGGGGGGAGGGGGAGGGGAAGGGGCGTACTCATTAGTTGCTGGCCTTAGTCATTTGACCATTAACCACGCATCCCTTTCGAAACGGAGCGCCGTTCCTACTCCTAACAGAGAGACACCTCCGATAGTTGGGCGCTCACTACGTTGTTTCCATATATTACATAGTTTTTTTTTTGCCTAATCTTATCCCCTTCCTGTTTCGCTGCCTGTGGCCACCGTCTATCTCCTAGCATAGCGATCGTTTTCTCGCTACTATCTAGGGGGGGGGGCGTTCTCCTTTGTTGCTCGCCTTAGTCATTTGGCCATTGACCACGCATCGGGGGTACTCACTTGTAGCTTGCCTTAGTCATTATACCATTGACCACGCACCCCTTTCGAGACGGAGCGGGAGGCGGGGGGGGGGGCGGCGGGGGGGAAGAGACTGAAGAGGGGAATATTAAACCCTAACCTCGCTCGCTCACCTCCGCGATGGTGCCCCCGTGCTTGGGTATACCGAACAACGCCATCTCGTGCGGGTAACCGTTGTCGCGATAAAAGGATGGCGGGATAGAGATTTGCAGCCGAGAGGACATGCTCTGCATGGTTATATAGGGGTCCACCAAGACGGTACGAGTCGGAACCAAGTGACGCGAGACGCAGCGAGGTGAGGGACAGAGGAAGGGCGTGGACAGGGGGATGAGCGGTCGGCGTGTGGTTCTACTTTCGGGCAGGTTATACGAGTACCGGTATACAAGGTTCCCCTGCGGAAGTATTCGGGCGTGGGCGCGGGGTGATGCAAGGTAAAATCGGATGACGTTTTGTGCAAATGCAAAAAAACAAAAACGAAAGGCCAACCCACAGCCGAGAAAAGTTGAAGTCTACACAGCCCCAAAAAACGAAACCGAAAGGAAATCGGTACATACATTCGGTAAACACATATTATATCTACAGCCGCACCAGGCACAACAACAGCAGTACATCTGATCCAGTTATTTGCTGCTGCTGCAGTATCGGTTACAGTAGAAGACACTGCTACTATCAATAAGTCGGTGTCGAGTGTCAAAAAGAAGTGTCAAACTACACATAGTAGTAGTAATAGCAGCATTGCAGCTATTACGTGGGACCATAGTAAATAGGATCAAATATTGTTATTAATAGTAAAAATAAGTAAACATATACCAGGTAGGTTTTTGTGAGCACCGTAGGTCCTATTTACTAGCATTTACTATGGTCCCCCGTAATAGCAGGAGTACCAGTGTTCCAGTACGAATACCACTATGACCCTAAATATAAGGATCATTTCAATAAAAAGTTAATGTACGAACGGTCCTTATATTCCGGGTCGGAGTGACACCATTGCAGGAGTAATAGTGTTCCAGTACGAATACCACTATGACCCTAAATATAAGGATCATTTCAATAAAAAGTTAATGTACGAACGGTCCTTATATTCCGGGTCGGAGTGACACCATTGCAGGAGTACCAGTGTTCCAGTACGAATACCACTTTGACCCTGAATATAAGGATCATTTCAATGAAAAGTTAATGTACGAAAGGTCATTATATTCCGGGTCAGAGTGATATATGCACAAGAAGCGCCTAACACTTTGAACACGGATGGACGCCTCAATGGTCACAGGGCCTGGAATAACCTGCCTAACCTTAGAATCTAAGATATCGATACAGCCAAACGGGATGATCGCTGTTTTCAATGGAAGGTCGACCCAAAAAGCACTGGTAACTGCTGCTGCTGCTTGCTGTGTACAAGTACATGACACCCGTGTGGTACGTACTGTATGTGTCATGTTCTTCCGCTGTAGGAACCGGCTTTGCCGCGTCACAGAGTATGACCTCGCGGGTATTTGCCTCGAGCGCCTCCCTCTAGATCCCCTAGTCTCCCACATTATTATTATTATTATCATTATTATTATTTTTGCCATCCGACAATCAATGTGCAGCATGAGCTTCAGTTCAACGTTGATCACTCATGACATTCCCGAAAGCAGAAAACCACGGAAACAAAGGAAACCTACTGTATGCGCAAAGTCTAACCTCCTTCTATGTTGTACATAGCATGTTCTCCTTGCGACATAACTGCTGATGTCAGGTGTCACACATGCACGAAGGGAAAGTGCCCGCCGGCAACGTCGACTATTGTGACAACTCATATCCGGGCATCACACCAGGATTGGGAGCCCTTCACTGAGACTTCGCCAGCTCCGGGATAAAAATACTCTCAACATGGACAAAATTATTTACAAAAAATACGCCATCAGCCAGCATCAGCCGTGATTATTTACCCAGAAACCGGGTACTCGTACTAGGGAACATGTGCCCCCGCCCCGCCCCCACGGCGGCGGCGGGGCCACGATGAAGCAGCTATTTTACGAACAACACGCGTGTGTGTGAGTGGGCCCCCTGTAATACATGCATGCGCCATTTCATTGTTTTTATCATGTTTCTCATATGATACTATATTTAACACCATTAGGCATTTCCTTCCACTTCTTCCCCAGAAGAAACTGGGACTTGGAGTAATGAGACCCTCCCGGGCCTGATGTCATCGTGTTGTGGCTCTGGGATAATAATAAAGCTGCTGCTCCTCTCCTACGCTTGATTCTACTGTTGTACGAGAAAGTGAGTAACACCAGGGCGGATGCAGACCTGCAAGGAAGGAGATACTCTGTGTCTCACCCCGTCTATTTACAATGGGCTTTTTGCTTGCTTTTTGTTTTTCGGTCCTGATTTTTTTGTTTTTGGTTTTGGTTTATTGCTTTGTGGGTCGTCACTTTCCTCTTTTTGTCCCTTTTCCCTTTTTTTTTTTCCTTTTTCTTGCTTTTTTCCTTTTTATTATAAAAAAAATGTAAAATTGGGATTCTTTGTTTTTTTTTTCTTGTTTTTTCTTTTTTATTCCTTCCTTTTTTCCGTTTTTCTTTGGATTGATTTGATATTTTTTTGGTTGAGGTGTACGATGTGCAACGTCAACAACAACAGCGGTTGTGGCGTACCTGGTACAGCAGCAGTATATCGTACGACTGCATTGTACTTTGTATTCATTATTATTATGCTTGATATCCGACAATAATGTGTAGTGTTGTTCCAAGAAAGACTCACGGAACATAAAGTGAAGAATTCTCCAGAAGATCAAAAGCGTAGCAGGGGAGTATCATTCGACAAATCAAAACCGATGTGACGCAAATCGAAGGCTACCACATCCAACATCCTTCTATCTCATCCACCACAAAACGACCAATCCCCTCCCCCCCCTTCATTTGGTGTACGTACCAGGTACCAGGTATTACTTTCCCCTGGGGTACTCTTCCACTCTCCTCCAGAGTGTTTTTGGAGCCTGTGACAACGGGCTACCAGGTACGTACGTATTTTTTTCGCCATCAGTTGAGAGAACAGCAGCAGCAGGCAGCAGAAGGTTGAAGTGAATTTCCACATGTATGTATGATACATGTTCGTGTGACCACCGCCAGTGGGATTCGAACATTCGTACTCACGAGGACACGAGAACACGAGAACACTCATCGTTCGCATCATACTGCTGTTTGTGTACTGTATCATACAACAGGCGGTATCCGCAAACCCCGAAACGAGCGTGACATAAAACCACAACACTGAAACGGTCGCGACCGTGATCTGCACTTCTACTGCACGCTTGTTGCAGGCACAGACAGCATGGTAGGCGTACCTTAGCAGCTGTTGTTAGTCTCCATGCCAGAGCTGCAGGCAGCAGCCATCCCGCCGCGACCCTCATGATGATTATTTGATGCCTTGTGCCTCCAGAAAAACGGTCCTGCCGCCTGCCTCTTGATCAACCGTAATTTCACGCTCTGTTCCTCTGCGAAATACTGAGTGAAAAGCAGCGCACGTGGCCACCTCTCTGACTCTCGAGAGCCTGCTATATGTATGTGCTATCGGAAGAGGAAGCTGTTGCCGTGCGGTGAGCTACACAGCGTTGTCAACTACGGTTTTTGTGTTTTTGTTCCTGTGTGCAACAAAACAAACAGATCGGTATTTGTCCGCAATTATTGGAGACCCTGATCCCTTTCGATGTAACGCCTCTTCCATTTCAGTTGTTCTTCAACTTTTTTTGTGTGTGTGCAAGTGTGTGTTTTTTTCGAGTCCATGTTTTACCTGTGTGTGTGTTCTTCACATTAAACCTTCCTTTCTACCCGTCGACATCCAGCACACCCAGTGTCCGTGCCGATTCTTCATCCTAAAAAGGTACGAGTTCTGTGGTCACAAAACTACGGCACAGAGATACTACGCTCAGTGCAGTAAGCAGAGCAGACAATGCAATGCCATATACGACAGGCAAGACCTACCCTGCTAGCAATCCAGGTGCATGCAAGAGAAAAAAAGAGAAACAAGAAAAAAAGCGAAAAGGAAATATACTACATATGACTATACATTAATTCCATTATTTTACTTTAATTTGGTATTTATGTATATATGAGCAATCGTATTCGATGCGAGTCGACGAGGGAAGAAAGGGCTGAAGAAGTCTTTCTCCCGATAAAAATGCAAGGCACGATGTATGTTATTATAAAGAGCCCAACGGCCGAACCGCAGTGTGGGGGAGGAGGGAGAAAAGAGCCTACTTTGTGACCCCGGATGTGAGTTACGACTAGGAAGGGGAGATAAATCTGAGTAGTTACGACTACTCGTAGAAAGGAGAGAAGAGGCAATAATAAGGGCGAAGATAATAAATGCGATGGAGAAAACAAACAAACGAACCTGAACGAACAAACATTTTTTTTCTCTCTCCCTCCTATTAATAGTAGACGTAGCTCAGATCCGGGGTCGCATGAATAACAGGTTATCCTCCTCCCCCCTCCCCACTACGGTTCGTGCCTTCTTTTTGATCGCGAAAAAACTTCAACCATTTCCTTCGTTACGCTGTAGAGCAGTTGTTCGTGTTCTGTGGGTCGAGGGGCCGGCGGGGGGGCGCGGGGGGGGGCGAGGTTCTACGAAGGAAGGAAGGAAGGAAGGAAGGAAGGAAGGAAGGAAGGAAGGAAGGAAGGAAGGAAGGAAGGAGGGGAAGGGTAGGGGAGGCGACGCGTGCTACGATAAAGGTAGCGCTTTTCGGCCGAAATATTTCGGAACGACGGGGTCTTCTTAACCCAAAATCGTCGGAATTCCGATTTTTGGGCTGCAGTATTCTTCAATTTATCGTTAGGGCCCGTTTTAACGAAGAAAAAGAAAAAAATCAATTTGGAAAACAAAAAAAAACAAATCCGCTCTTCATTGGTCAATACGCGCACCAGCACCAAAGATTAGGATCTTGGGGGGGGTGCTGGTGCGTGTGTTGACCAATGAAAAGCGATGACTACTACTACTACTACTACTACTACTACTACTACTACTACTACTACTACTACTACTACTACTACTACTACTACTACTACTACTACTAGTATCATTGACATCGTCAAAGACACCCATCAGCACCCAGGATACACTATATTCAGGGTCCGCCCTTCGGCCGTACTGTTTTTTTTCGGAGACCAAGAGACAGACTACCGTAAATCGTAAGGTGCGATTCTTCCGTGGTGTTTCCGTGGTCATACACACACGCACGACGAAACAGAGAAAACAGCATCGCAACATAGGAATTCGACGCGAGTCGACGAGGAGGGAAGAACGTGCTGAAGAAATATTCTTGCGATAAAAGTGCAACGCACGTACCGTGCGTAGTGGGGAGAGCGGGGAGAGCTTACTTGTTACAGTGACACCCCGGATCTGAGTTACGACTATACAGAGCAAGAAAGAAAAGAAGGGCGAAGATAAATAAATGGGATGGGAAAAAAGAAAAGAATAAAGGGAGGGGATGACCTTCCCCCCCCCCCCTGCCTTACTTACTACGAGGAGAGGAGGTGGCAGGGTAATCAAAGGGAAGTGACGGGAGCTTTTTCAAGCATAGCGATTATCTCGCCCTTTTCCCACTGCGAAAGCACCCCAAACCAAGTCCCAAGTACCAAGTCCTGTAAATGCAGCACCAACGATATGCGTTTGCCGTGATGTTCCCCAGTGTGCTGCTTTATTGCTTAGGTTGGATTTTGTTGGGTGGGTCGTACGAGGAGGTTGTTACCAACTTACAAATGAAAACCCCATGCTAGTTCCAAGCATTTAGTCCCCAAAAAGCGTGGGTGGGCTACAAAAGGGATTGAATAAGCCGGGCAGCTGCTACAATACATCTACAATTAATGGTCGCTGTAGCCAGTAGCCAGTTGCCAACGGGCCAACTGCCGCCGGGTCCGTGATTTTCGGATTATTCCATGAGAGCAACTGAGTTTTGTTGTCTGGGGGTATTTCAAGCAACACGTACGTGGGTATGTAATAAGAATATGCGAGCGTGCTGGCTTCATTCATCGACGACAGGATTTGACACTCGAAGCAATTAAGACGTAGCCAACGAAGGTCCAGGAGCGTGGGGAATCTATTTCAGGTATAATACGTCCGTATTTACACGTTGTACGTTCATACCAATCTATATCAGGAATAGAGCACCGCCTTCATCTCGAATTTCTGTGAGATAAAATCACATTCAGTTTGGCCACAGCGTGTACGGGGGGGCCACAGCGTGTACGAGGGGACCACAGCGTGTACGGGGGGGGTGTCTCCCACCCCCCACCCCCCCCCTCAAACCAACGCAAAAACAGATAAAGCGCTCAAGAACGCCACGTGCTGGCTGATATTTGCTGCTCCCAACGGTGGCACGAGTTCGTACAGCAAACAAAATACACGCTCAAGTCACGCGGCGGTTGCCCGGAACCCCCTCCCCCCCCACCCTTCCTCCTCCCCAACCGCCTCACCCAAAGCGGCGAAAACCGCCACACTATTCTATTTCAACTTTCAGGGAACAAGAAACAAACACGACCACTCTCTCACGGCGGTAGGGAACACTTGGCGCAACAACAATAGCATCCATCCAAAATACACACAAATGTAATAAAACGCCGGGCCGCCGGCGGCATGATGGTGCAAGTCGCCTCGCAGCAAAAAAAAATCCCCCCATTATTCTCAGCGGAGCCCACGCACGCCCCACCACGACGTCGACCCGAGACAGACAGGACAAAGCGCGTCCCGGAGAGGCGCACGCACACCGTCGTGCACTCATCTAGCACTGCCATCACTAGAGATCTGCAAGGAACAACGTCAAGTTTCCCTCGCGCGGAAATGCCGCCCCCCAGCGCTTTCCAAACCAAACCATCGACAACCAGACGGCATCTACAGCGCACCACCGCGCGGGCGTTCCTTGGAACTACTGCCTGCCTTCCTTTCCTCCCCACCCTAACCCACGGCGTCGCCGGCTTCACCGCGTCCATCCCCGCCTCTCACGTATTTACCACGACGGGGGGGGGCACGAACCCCCCTCTTCGCTCGGACACACGACTCTGGTCATAGCCGCAACACACGGCACTCCACGCTCCTGCCGGGTCTACGTGTTCCCCTTCCCTCCCTCCCCCCGTCAACCACAACGCCCTGCCGCCCGTTGCGCTCGTCGCTCACACTCGTGAGTTCGTTCGCAGGGAGAGCGCGAGTGCCAGGAGCCCCGGAACGCGCTAACCCCGACTTCAGGCGGCCTCTTGTCTCTTGTCTCTGTCTCTGCCTCTGCGTCTACCTCCGACCACGCGAACGCCTACGCCTACGCCTTCGACGTCGCTTCGCCAACGTCATCGTCGCCCCCTTCAAGGGCCTTCTCCAGCTCGGCGATGTCGTCCTCGCTCCCCAAAAACAGCCCCGTCTTTTGGCGGAGCGTTTCGGGTCGGATGTCCAGCACTCGGCGGCCGTGGCCGTCCACCGCCGTCCCTCCGGCCTCCTCGATGATGAAAGCCAGGGGCGAAGCCTCACCCAGCACCGTCAGGCCGCCGGTGCGGTCGCCCCCGTACGCGTCGCCCCCTTCGTCGGTGTCCGGCCTCCCCCAGAGGCCCCCGTACGTCTTCCGCACAAGCACGAGCGGGAGCGCGAGCAAAGGAGAGGCAGCACGAGCAAAGGAGGGGGAGCACGAGCAAAGGAGAGGGAGCACGAGCAAAGGAGGGGGAGCACGAGCGTTACGAGGTAGCACCGCCAAACCCGCGGGGGAGGAAGGAAGGAAGGGAGGAAGGAAGGAAGGAAGGAAGGAAGGAAGGAAGGAAGGAGGCGGTCGTTTGGGGAGGCGACGCGTGCTACGATAAAGGTAGCGCTTTTCGGCCGAAATATTTCGGAACGACGGGGTCTTCTTAACCCAAAATCGTCGGAATTCCGATTTTTGGGCTGCAGTATTCTTCAATTTATCGTTAGGGCCCGTTTTAACGAAGAAAAAGAAAAAAATCAATTTGGAAAACAAAAAAAAACAAATCCGCTCTTCATTGGTCAATACGCGCACCAGCACCAAAGATTAGGATCTTGGGGGGGGTGCTGGTGCGTGTGTTGACCAATGAAAAGCGTTTTTTTTTTTTTTTCCCAAATTGAATTTATTTTATACTCGTTAATATGGGCCCTTAGTCCATGGGATTGTTCATCGAGTACGTATATAGCACTTTTGTTTTTTTCCAAAAATATGGTTGTGGGCGAGAGGTACAGAGCTTCTCAAGTGACTTGACCACCCTCAGAAGGCAAAAGCTTATTAACATGGTGCACCTCTACCGTAGCATGAAGTCAGTCAGCCGTGTGTGCACGTAAGGGTGTGCTGTGTGGCGTGACTCTTTACTTGTGTGTTCGTGTTGCGTGTCATGCCACGTGTGCATGTGTCGTGCGCGTTAGGTGTGTATCGTGGATCATATTTTGTGTGTGGTGTCTTGTGTCTCATGTTGTCCTTGGAGCGGTCTCGTCACCCTCAACGTGTGCGCGTCGGATAACGAACGATAGGGTCAGGTCGTCGACCAGCGGGCCCGGCGCATTTTTTTTGACGAACGGTATCGGTCAGACTGCCCGGTTCGACCGCTCCGGCGCAAAAGACACTTTCCAACCTCAGAGTAGACGAGAGCGATACATAAAACACCCCCTACCGGCATTGTTGCAGTACACCCACGCAGGCCGTTGCTAGTAACTCAAGCTTGGCCGTCTTAGCCACGCGGGAGGGCTGCACTGTCTGTGCACATTCATCACGCATCACGCCCCACGCATCAAAACACACACACTGATCAGACCCCCTGTTTGTGCGGCAGGTGGTCGGTCCCTCGAGAGAGCTCGGCTCACCAAGGTGCGGTGCACGTCGGCGACGGCAGAACCCACGAGCCGGTAGGAGTACTTCTTGCCCGACTCCCCCTTGCCTCTCTGCAGCTTGTCGATGTGCTCGCGCAGCGGCTTCGACCACGAATCCCTCCGGCCTTCGTCCAGCGAATAGATGCTGCCGCGCTGATGGGCGTGAAACAAAAAAAAAGCAGGCATCGGCCGCGCGCAAGGAGGGCGAAATGTGAACGGGAGCATTAAAAAAAAAAAACTGAATTTTCCGGCGGGGCGCCAATGCTCCAACCACGGAACTTGACCCGAACTCATTATTCGGTTCCATTAAAAAAAAATGTGGCGCCGCTTTATTGCTACAATAACTGTAAGGTACGATTATGATGTTACAGCAGCAACCAAGCTCTTCGAGAGAGCGGACGCAGTACCATATCACACAAAAAAATATTTAGGCCAGTCCTTGAGCTGTCCTCTACCGGCGGTGACATACATCGCGCAGGGTGACTACAGCCAAAGTAGCGCCCGTGAGGAGTGACACACGAGGACAGGCGGCGTTCACGCGGGGGGGGGGGGGGGGATCGTCCCGCAAGGTGCTGCCTGGCAGCAGCCGGCGGGTCACCCAAAGCACCATCAAGGCTGCCCAGCAACTCGAACGCTTGCCCATGCGTCGCGTGCCAGCGGCGCGCGCTCACACCGCACACAGGCACGCAAAACCGCACTGACAAAACACGGCACCCACAAAACGCAAAACACAGACAAAACACACAGGTGGCAGGCATTGCGCGGCGGGACCACGCTACGAACCGTCTATCTCGTCTCGCCTCTATGATACCCCCAACCGCTGGGGGTAGGTACCAACCACCCTTTACCTTCGGAATCTTAATGTAGGGCCGAGTGAGGATGAACTCGCCAACGTGGGCGTCCAGGGTGAACCCGTGAACACCCTGGCCCTGCACCGCCAGCACCAGTTCGCAGCTCGAGCTGTACCTGTCGAGGGAGCCAAGACGCGCGAGGCAAGCGGCGCAACCGAAAGGACGGGACAAGCACACACAAAACAGGCGGTAAGGCTTATTTCTTCTTCTATGTATCGGCAAAACAAAAGAAAGACGGCGAACACACTTTCCTCCTCCGGCAGTGAAGCGTTTTTTTTCTTCTATCGACAAACAAAAAAGGACAGCGATCACACATTTTCCTCCTCCGGCAGTAAAGCGTTCTTTTTTCTGCTCTGCAAACAAAAAAAAATACGGCAAAAACGCTCATTCGCATACGAAGCATGTATGCTTTTCTTCTTCTCCAAGCTTCGACTCTTCTCTGCCCGTGGCTGTGCGTATGTTTTGGCAGATAGGCTTCACCGCCAACTCTCTCTCGCGCTAGTATTAGCTTGTACACACCATTTCGGAGATGTTCGAGGGGATCGAGGAGACACACGAGTGGCGTGCGCGGGGACCGCGGTGGCGAGGGGGGGGTGGGCGCCGCTCGGCCGCGTCTAGAAGATGATGAACCACTGCGGAGATGGTGCCAACTTTTGAGGCGACTAACAGACTCTACGCGTACAAGCTAGCTTGCGTGTCGTGCTGCACCACACATATCTCGGCGCAAAAATGAAAAAGATCACCGAGCGTTGGGAGTGCCGGACGCAACGAACACCAAATAAAATGCAAGGCAGGAACCGGGATAGGTGAGAACGGGGAGAAGCCGGCTGCTCTGTCACCTCGGGTCAAGGGAAAAAAAAAAGCATTGAGTTGCAGGGCGAACAGTATGTATAGGTATGCACGCACAAAAAACTAGAGTATAATACGTACGTACGTCAAACAAAAAAAAGTGCAAAACCAATGCAGTAAACACTTGGTAGAGGCCAGTGCCACGCTTTACTCTGGGCGGCTTATACCGTGGAAACTGCCTCTTCAGAGCGAAACCCCTGGACACATAGTCGCGGGGCGCCAATACCCTTGTGCGATGTTCAGCAACTTCAAAGGCAATGCAACCGTATTAAATAGTATACAAGGTCGTAAGTGTGGCGGAAGTCGCGAATCACACGGTGCTACCTACGCACGGCAAACCTCCGCAGTACCCCCTCGGCAGAAAAAATGTCTTGTAACTTTTGAGGCGCCAACAAGCCCCCACGGGAGCGGTCTCGCGAAGCAAAGCTGAGCGCAACCATGTCGTCTAGCCCACCAAAACAGTCCACATCACAGAGTCACCGTACCCTCGCCCCCCCCTCCCCCCCTTCCCCCCCTCTCCTCCCCGCTTCGTCTCGAAAAGGGATGCGTGGTCAATAGTCAAATGACCAAGGCAAGCAACAAATGAGTACGGCCCCACCCTACCGCTGCCACTCCTCCCCAACGCACCCTGGGCAAGCCACGCCCCATCCATCACTCCACCCACCCACCACAACGCCATCCACCCACCACCCTACCACCACCCTATCCACCCACCCACCCCACTGCATCTCACATGGCATATCCAGCTCCGACAAGGTTCCTTCCGGGCTGCAACGTCCTCAACAAGCACATCTCTTCCTGCGGCCGGAGCGGTTTTCAGAACATGATGGATATTACGGCGTGTGCGCAGCGTGCGCGGCGTGCATGGTGGCTGACACAAAACGTGGAAAAAGCATGCCCCATGCCGTACTACAGTAGGAGGACCACCCGCAAGGATACCATCTCCTTCCCCGGCTCGCTCGACCACTCGCGATGACGCACCACTTCTGCCTCGCGTACAAGCGAGGAGGCAAGATAATGCCAGAGCCAATATTCCCGGTTCCGGGCAATGTGGTGCTTCGTACGGAAGTCACACAGAGAGGCGCGAGAAACGTACCTGCAGAGCGGCGTCATCGATGCTGTAGTCAAGGAGGCATCCTTCCCCGTCGCCGTCATCGAATAGACCTATCACCGTACCGGTTGGCACGGCCGCGTCCAATCCCCCCGCACCAACCTGAATGGCGCCGCAAAAGCAAAGAAAAAGAAGAAAAAAAGGCGGGCAAAACATCAGAAGAAAAAGAAAAAAAAATCTTGCGCATTTTTTTTCCAAGGGGTGTATGCGCTGCGACTGCTCGTAAAAGTTTTTTTTAGCCAGGGCAGGGAAAACAACAGCAGGCGTGCGGAGAGAACAGGGCCTCGATTTCGCACCGCTCTATCAATAACCACTTGCAAAAACAGCAATAACAAGAAAACGTCACTGATACATGCTCCTCCTGCTCCTGCTCCTGCTGCTGACACTGCTACCGAACGCTAAAGCTACTTACTCTGTTATTGCTGCCCAAAACCGCCAACATCATTGTACCGGCAGCAGGTTACTCCTACGACCTCCCGTGCACCACGATGCTGAGAGAGAGATAGATAGAGAGAGAGAGAGAGAGAGAGAGATACCCCGAGAGATACCACGAGAGATACCCCGCCGGCGCGACTCACCAGGGGGTTGACGGTCGCGACGAAGTGTCCGAAGCCCTCGTCGATCACCGTCGGAGGCTTTCCGGGGTACGCGACGACCCCGAGCTTGCCCGAGGTGCACAGGGCGACCTCGAGCAAGCGCTTGGCGTCCTCGTTGTGCCGCCGGCCGTCGCCCATCACCTTGCGCGTGTCGCGTTCGCACAACAAGCACAACAAGGCGGGTGGGGGCTGGGGGGGTGAGGACGTGCCCACTAGGAGGGGAACCGTCGCAAACCGCAACAGACGTGTGCTACGATAGAGAGACGAGTAGCACTTTTTGGCTGAATGGTTTTCTGAACGACGTGGTCCCTTAACCCCAATTTTGTCGAAATTACATGCCGTTTGTTCGAAACATTCTCCATTTTATACTGAGGGCCTTGGGTTATTCGTCGGGTACGTATTAATAGCATTTTTATCTTCCTCCAAACTACGTTTTTGGGCGGAGCATAGGGCTCCTCAAGTGACATCGCTCTCAGAAGAATACGGGTGCACCTCTATCGTAGCACGTGCCAACAACAACAACAACTGCTTCTACTGCTACTACTACTACTACTGCTACTGCTACTACTGCTACTACTGCTACTACTACTGCTACTGCTACTGCTACTGCTACTGCTACTGCTACTGCTACTGCTACTACTACTACTACTGCTACTGCTACTGCTACTGCTACTACTACTACTACTACTACTACTACTACTACCCGCTCCATTACGAACGTTCAGAACGAGTGCAACAACTACCCGCTCTCCATTGCGCACATGACTTGGTAGAGAGCGGAACAACCAGAACGGGTGCTGATCGGCATGCTACAAGCCGACCGGTTAGCTAGCCAACGCAAAGACGGCAGCCGAACCCGAGAACCCAACAGCGGGCCACACGGACACGTACACATCCACCTGAAGAAAAAAAAAAGGGAGGGGTGAAAACATTTCCTGGTCCTCACCTTGTACACCTCCTCCGGGTCCATTTCCTTGCGATAGTCGGGCACCCCCGAAACCCGGGTGAAACCCGCCACGGCCTTCACGGCCTCCGCGAGGGAGCCCAGCAGCTGATCCAGCTGCTCGGCTTCGGGGACTCTTTTGGCCTGCTCCCAACGCCATCTTCGAGGCGGCAGGGGAACGACGGTGGGGATGGGGATCGGATGGGGGGGGGGGGGAGGGGGGGGGCAAACTCATTTGTTGCTTGGCCTTGTCATTTGACATTGACCAGCATCCTCTTTCGAGACGGAGCCAATGGGGAGGGAGGGGGGGAAGGGGGGGGGAGGATAAAACACGTCGGGTATGTTCCCTGGGAAAAAGAGGTTTGGCCCTAAGAACGTAGGTATATATAGCCAATGACGGAGATGGCAACAACAACAACAACAACAAAAACGACCCGTCTGCCGGCACGAAAGCGGTCCACCGCCCCGAAACACTCCCTGCAATACCGATAGACTGCACTTGAGCGGCACGCAGGCACAGCTTGTGCAAGGAGGGCGAACGCGAGTTCAACAAAAAAAGCTTACTGAAAAGGCGCACGGGCTAATGCACTGTTCAAGGTGAGATAGGGCGACTGGCTGCCAAGTGCCTAATAAAAGTGTTGTATACACACGTCGAATGTCGATCGGGGAAGTAAAGCAATAGAGAGCAGATCTGGGGAGGGCGGGGGGGTGGGGGGGGGGGGGGGAGGAGGGGGGAGGGGGAGGGGGGGGGGAAGGGAGTGGGGGGGGGGGGGGGGGGGGGGGGGGGGGGGGGGGGGGGGGGGGGGGGGGGGGGGGGGGGGGGGGGGGGGGGGGGGGGGTGGGGGTTGGGAAAGGCGTGGGGAGGCAGACGGGGGTGGGGGAGGGGTAGCAAATAGGGGGAGATTTGCAGGAGGGGGGGGGGTGGTGGCCGCTGCCTGGCAGTTCGTTACGTAGAGCTATCCCGTTCGCCCGGGTAGTAGCGTTTGGGTTGACAGGTGACAGGTGAGGCAAATTGTCGTGATAAGTGATAGATGTTGTTGTTGCTGCTGCTGCTGCTTGTTGTCGGCCGGGCGGGGCGCGGGTCGACTAGAATGTGGGAGTGTGGTGGCTTAAAAAGCTAACCTGAGCTACTAAAATAATACTGCTGTACTTACCACTACTATTACGGGGTGGGCTAATGTAGTAAATAGGACCTACGGTACACACAAAAACCTATACATTTCCCTGTTTTTACTAACAATATTTGGTGCTGTTCACTATGGGCCCCCGTAATAGCAATATGTAGTCATTTTTCAGTTTTGTACGTCGTGTGAATAATATGATACTACGTGAGGGAAAACCGCGATCGAAGACGCTCGTCTGCACTCTGTCGAGCTCTATTGGTAGTATAAGGAGCTACATACAGGGTACAGGAAGGCTCTCACAGCAGTTTCCAACTCTCCACGATGGGCCGCCAAGCCGCCACTTTTTTGGGGGGGGGCGTTGGCTGCTGCTACTGCCCGCCCGAGAGATCAAATAAGGGGTTTTCTCTGTTCCTTTGACCGTGTTTTGACCTTGACCGGAATATGTCTGTATCTGCTCTGTGCTGGACTCTTTCTTGCGTAGTAGAGATCTGAAGCCTCGTACAGAGCAACTACCCGAGGGTATCAAGTACCGCTGTTCGAGTAACACTTACACAATGGGTACAGCAGAAGCACTGCTACTACTAATACATACCAGGTATATAGCAGGTACCTGGTACCTGCTATATACGTAAAGTGTAAGCTGTACACTCCTGTATCAGGGCACCGGTACGTACTTACGCGGTCTACTCGTACGTGGAGAGCTCTAAGCTATGCTACTCTTATACCGGTATAACCTGGTATATACCTCGTAAATGTTACCTGGTGTATGTACGTACCACAGGTATTGCATACCTGGTACCAGTCTAAAGTACGTTCGTAGTGGAAAGTGGAACAGCTCTCAATGAAGCAACGGATTACGCCGTACTATTTTAGTTCAAGTCGTGTCTCGTGTTTCGGCCACCCCTCTACAAGTACAGCATGATACGCATTTCATCGTATCAATGAGACTGACCATAAAACGTGTTGTGTTCTGGTGCCCACGCACCGCGCACGAACGAACACAACGCAGCACGATGATGGCGGGTCAGAGAAAGAGGAAAGAGCACGTGGATTACGTCGCCTCAGAAGTAAGTGCTCGTACAAGTATTACCAGAGGTACAGAAGGCTCCCCTTCGGGATTGTCGCTGGCTTGAAAATTGAAATCCCGGGGGGTGTCGCAAGCTGAAAAGAGAAAACACAACAACCAGTACGCAAGGGTTTGCTCCTCGTACCCTACCAGCTCCTCGTACGTAAGGGCAAGAACAGGAAGAACATAAAGGCGAGGCTTGTGAGAACATTCTGGAACAGAACCGTCAGTAACGACGGTGGCACGGTGGTGGCATGCCGAACCAATGGCGACTCCCTCCCACATCTATCTGGAGCGTAGTATCTCTGTGTCGTAGATTTGTGACCACAGAACTGGTACCTTTTTAGGATGAAGAATCGGCACGGACACTGGGTGTGCTGGATGTCGATGGGTAGAAAGGAAGGTTCAATGTGAAGAATACACACACACATCTCAGAGAAAAAGAATAACAACCTCGTAATTCGAAAGATAAATCAACCAAACACATCTTTCGAAAGCTCGTACTCGTACGTACACAAAAAAGAAGTACGAGCCACCGGGCAAGTAACCTGGCAAGTAACACCGACCAGCCCAAACGAGTCTATAGTTACAGCAGTTCATGTATACACGAGCTCCTACTCGAATGTGCTCGTATGAGAGGTACCAGCCTGGTACCCAGTGCCCAGTGATCTCTGCTTGGTACTGCTGTTACAGGTACCTCGGGTGGGACGTATTTTATGATGCGACGAGGGCTTCTTTCTCGATGATTACGACTACTACAGCAGTAACTACAGTACGAGCACGTCAGCTGAGTGCAACCAAGTTAGTAGTCGATCCTCAACAACAGCTATTCAAGCTTGCGTACGTATTGCACTCCACTGTGCAAGCCGGGTGTTACACTGCTCATATATTTAAACGAGGGGTACGAGCTTACGAGGGTCGCGCGTTTTCTGCGAGTATCATACGACAGACTACGATTCCTCAAGGACACGTACCGCACTCGTCAGCAATACGAGAAGCAGTACCCTCAACATCATTTTGAGGAGAAAGTGCAATTAATTGCGGTCGACAAATCAAATCATGTTAGCTTACCATTTTGTGCACGATGATACCAAGCATACCCGACCGAGTTACACACCTGGACAAGGGCATGCCGAACAGGTTTTCCTTTGACATGGGCAAGACGCTGGCGTGCTGCTCCGCCCTCAGCGCATCTGTCGCCGGAGGTGTGTCTATCATCTGCGACATTCTCACGCAGGAATGTCCCATCATGAACGCTAGGGTCGTGGCTTTTGGCGCACAAGCCAGAGCCAGGAGCGCATGGGCTACATCAACTCGTCGCACCATCAACGACGGTTTTGTCCTCCGCTTCATACTCTTACTTTCTCCGTATCGAGGTGAGGGCTCCTGGGAAGGACGAGGATTCGGACTTACGTCTGCACGCCAAGCCGAGCCTTGTCGCCCGATACAATAGTTTTGCTCAAGAAGTTCAGTTCGGTTCAGATTTCTGGTTTTCAACGCTTCCTGGCAGGCTTATCGACAAGGAACACGGGGATCGGGGACAGCGTATTGACAAGCAAGGTATCTTGATATCTTGCTGCTTGGCGCTGCCGCAGACAGAGGAGTGCTACGTAGAGACCGAATACTCGATGCACCATGCAAAGGCCTGCATGTCTAATGGCCGAAGAGCTACAGAATAAAGCACTACGGCCTGCACTGCACTGCTACGAGAGTACGTACACCTCTGGAGGGGTACTTTGTTTATTCAGTTTATTCAGACTCAAGGCAGCGGCACGAGCAATGATGTTGTGATCCACACGTGGCATTTCAGCTCTTGCCTCGCCCTGATATCTTCTGACAAGAAGCGCGGATGATTCCTCTTCCCAAAGGAACAAACAACAGCAGTAGCAACGTTCACATGTTCATATAACAAATAGAGGGATGGGGACACCGTAACACTAGCCCACCCTGAAGGCGGTACATCGACATGCATTCGGAGCTTCCCGCTAAAAATGTATAAAGGCGGCATCGAAAACGTAAAGAAAGGGGCTCTGCCGGTACATGGGTATTCCGTCTTAACGTCGTCTTCAACGTCTCCGTGCTGACCGAGAACATCAGGACGCAATACCGACGTCTCGGGCCTCCATCTTCTTCCTTGATACCCTGGTAGGCACTGCCCTTAGCTAACTGCTCTACGTACATATGAATATTTTACACGGATGGATGAAAAAGGGGACATGGGGCAAGAGACTTTAACAAAAACGCGGTTCCCGTCCGAAGCTGGCTGGGCTAATTGGTCCGGAGCTGCCCCGTATACACAACTAACTCCAGAGGTTGAGTCACTGTACTTGTACTACTAGCGGACTCGATAATGTCGGGTCGTTGTGCTGCTTGTTGTCCTTCGCCAACGTGCAAGTATAGCGGGTTGACGTGGATAATCTGCTCTCCGTTGTTTATACCCCCCCCCTATGCCGCAGCGCCATAGGTGCGCTATCGCATACCAGGTAGGTTTCACACATAATCCAAGAGCGCGTCCCCTCTATCAATGCGGGGGCGAATCGCGAGCGATCACATGCATTAGTTCGATTGCGGGCGACAAGCGATGCATCATCACCAGGAACGGACAATCCACAAAGCTTGCCGTTCGGCCGTCCAGCTGGCCGTGTGGTATGTTGCGATTCCGCCTGGAGGAGGACGCCCGCACCCACATGGTACCAAGGGCCCTGCCGAGAGTCGAGGAAGCTATCTACATGGGAGCATGCAAATTCATGCCGCGAGCAGTGGAGCCGCCGCTAGAAATTGCCCCAAGTAATATTACTCGCCTATCGGTACACACGTGTAACTCCGGACTTATTTTCATTAATGTCCACGATACAGAGTAGACTACGGTAAGTGCTGACTGACTTCGTACGGTTTTGAAAAGGCGGAATCGATGAAGAACCTCGCGGGCGACACGGGAAAAGGCGTAAAGAAAGCGCCGCCAATCAGAAATGTAACCCAGGTGGAGCCCGACATGATTAAACATGTGCCTGAAGCTGGAAGCGAATCATGGCCCTTCGCCACCGACACCCCTTCATACTTCCAAGACTTTTGCATTATATTTCAACATTTCGATATCCTCGGCAACACAAAGCAACATGCGTGCGCCGAAGCAACCGGGCAGCGCTCAGCACGGTGGCAGTAATGCTTCATCAACGCGCTGATACGCGCAGATACACACCGGTCCATTGCGCCGAGCGCGTGGGTCCCTAATCCGCCCCTGCAGAGTTCCACTTCCTTATCGTACGGCATTGCTGTGGGCGTGATCACCTACACTCGGTCGAAGGCATCCGTATTCAAGCGTGGCAATCGCTCTACACAGAAATACAGCTCAGTTCACGATGTAAAAGCATCCTACAAGTACACCATCACCACCACTGCTGCAACCCTGACTGCTCCACCACCACCACGGCTGCAACGCGAGCGCTGCCGTCGGGGTAGCTCAGCCAATGCTCCTTCACCCGAGCTCCTCTGAAGTCACGATGGCCTCGATGAGCCGGCACGCCCCTTTCACCCGCTTTCGGAACGCCTTCTTCCTGGGGCGATCCCAGCCGCCGGGGGCGGCTCCCAGGTGTCCCCGGAGAAACACCAGGGTGTTGTCTCGAGCGGCTGAATGACCCCCGCCTTCTTTCATCCCAGTCGGTCGTGCGAGTCGCCGAAACACCTGGCAAACGCGTGCAAGGCCGTTCTTTGAATATCACACCTCAGTAAGAGTCCAATTTTGGGGTATCGCCCCTCTTTTCCCTTCCCCTCTCCTCCCCCCCCTCAATGGTCAATTTGACTACGGCAAGCAACAAAATGAATACACCCCCCTCCCCCCCCCCGTTTTCTTAGTAGGATGCAGCTCACCCTTCATGCGACTCGCCCAACACCTCACGGTGCTTCGCGCTTGGTCAATGTCTGCCTGGTTGGTGAAAACCCAACGTGCTCCGTCCCGGCATTGTAGGAATGCGAGGGTCTATGGTCATACGACTACGGCCATGCACGACATGAGTACCCCCCCCCCCCTCCTCACTCCATCTAGTCGCGCACATTCGCCTCCCCCCCCCCCCCCTCCTCACTCCATCTAGTCGCGCACATTCGGAATACCATAAAACACGATCGGGTTGGAAGGATAGCACGACGGCGCATACCTCCATGAAAGAGGCGTCGTCTCCCGCTGCGATGATCTCGTGGAAAAACACCCGCATCAGAAGAAGCCCACTCGGCGACAGCTCCTGTACTTCCACCGTCTGTAGAGGGCAAGGATGCGGTTAAATTGAAGGGGTACATACGTGTTCGAGTTTTACGTTTAATTTTTTTTCGGCTTATTCAAACACCACCGTACATATGGAATAGGTACAACTCGTACAGTAGTTGCTTCGGACAGGTGTTCATCTTTCGTTAGCCCTTTACCCCCACAAGATGAAAAACGGGGCTCAGTGTTACCCTGAAAATGTCACAGGGCACGGCTGATTGAGACGCACGGCAGAATGACGCGCCCAAAGAAATAGTCGCCAGCAGAAAGTTTGGGCCAAGAAGCACGGCCGGGTGCCCATTTGGTTGTACAAAAACCTCGGGATGGGTCATTGGCGCGCTTCGCTCCAAAGGGTGTTGGAAACGCGCGTCAGCAACGGTGTCATGCCCGTACCGCCTTCCCAATCCACCCTTTCCAGAAATAAAGGGTGCAACGCTTGCGGCCGTCAACAATTGAAAATCGCAAAAGCATGTTGCAGATATGAACACAACCACACCATGTTCGGTGCGAGTGATACCGTGCCCTGGGAAAGTCTACCAGTTGCGCGTTCTCGCGCGAACGCAGCATCAATAATCCCTAAGCTGGTACACGCACACCATACGTGTGGCATGGGCACCGAAACCGAAACGACAGAAGCGGAGTGCGGCAACGGCATCCTCGCTTGTCACTTGTCACACAGCAACACCTCTCACCTTGAGCACAGTTAGGGATAGCTGCTTGCGAATCACGAGGTGGGCCATGAGGCGAGCCAGGTTCCCCGCTCGTCTTGACGCCCCTTCCTCGAGCGTCTTCAGCGCATCCCAAAACGCCACTTGAAACGTAAATCTGCCACCCCAGAAACGAACGGATACAACATGTTACAGCTGCCGGTATTCGGAGACACGTTATCTTCGAGTGTAACAAAAAAAACTACCCCAAGGGGAAGGGCGAAGACGCACCACGCCACGTATGAATAAGGGGGAAAAGGGGCAGAATGACGATACGACAACGCCCAAGCAGATGATACAGTCCCTCACGGAAGAAGATAGCTGTGTTCATTCAGTGTTGAACGGTTTACACTAAGGCAGAGTGGTCCACACGGGTCTAGTTAGTGACGGTTTGTACGCGGGAAAATACGGCGGAGGAGTCGGTGGGGGGTGTAGGGCAGTAGGTATTGGACTACTGCGACAAACATCAAGGGAAAAGGCGAAAAATGGCAGATAAACCCGCAGCCGTTCAGAGAACAGGTGGCTCCTACCAAAGTAGGGGGCCGTATATACCAACGCCATTCACTGTCCACTGCTGCTGCTGCCGCAGGCTGGGCACCTGGGCGCATAGCAGGATTCCAACTACCGACCGTGTCTCTGTAACGTATGCTAGAATAACCACGGTTCTAACAGCGAAATCCCCTCGGCCAGCACATCGCCACCGCGATTGGATCGCCTTACAATTCTGCCCCCCAAGCAGGAAAAATCTCTAGTAAAGGAACCACGAAGTCGTGAGGAGCTGACAACACACACTGCAGCCGAGCAATGGATGAATACCCACACACCTCAGTTTGGTTTGCCGGTCGCAAACCCGCTCCGCGAGATGAGCGTAGAAAGGATTGAACGAGCCCTCTTGGCTGCAGCACTCGACGATGACCAAGGCGATCTCCCGCTCCTGCGCCCCCTTCAGGTTGAGCTTCAGAATCTTCTCGAGGGCGTCATCGCAGTCTGAACTCCCGACGATCGCGACGAACACAGACCGGCGCGAGTCAGTGTTCATGCGCTGCCGTGCGGCCAGGGCCAGAAGCTCCACGTCGCCGTCGTTGTTGCCGCTGATGCCTACCCCCGCGGCAACGCCCGCGCCGTTTTTACCACCGCCATCGCCAGCACCGATCACACTCGCCCTCGTGGGGTCACCTCCCCCTGGCGTGCCGCTTGGGGGTGTTTTCCCTCGCCCGGCCCACGCCGCGCCTACCCTCCACCAGCGCCCTCTACTTTCAGTGGAAACCAGCTCCGACCATGATACCCGTAGGGATGCATCGCCACCCGTGCCCCCGCCTCCGCCCTTAGCCGTCTTCACAGAGCCGAGCCACTTGCGCACGCGCCGATTGGACTCTTGCCCCTGCTCCTGAATGCGATTGCGCTTGTTGCCATGCAGCTCTAGAATTGTGTCCAGGATGTATCTCGCGCGCGAACCCCCAGCGGCGGTAGCAGTGGCGGTGCCAGCTGCCGTGCCTCCACCCTTGGGGGTTTCTCCGCGGGATGCGCCGCCGGGCTCAGAGTGAAGCCCGGATCCAAAAGCCGCTTTCCATCGCGCAGTCTCTCCCGCTGAGGTATCGCCAGCGCCATCAAGAGGGGACTCGGTGACGGTGTCCGCCGTGGCTGAGGCAATTTTTTCTCGAACCAGGGCGAAAATTTGCTTGAGCGCCTGCGGATCGTCCGACCGCAGCTGGTAGCCGCTATATCGCAGCAAGAGAAGCAGCAGTTCCATGTCGTCCGCGCCGAACGCTGTGGGGAGCGGTAGGCGGCGGAAGTGTGATAGGGGAGGGCAAGCGTGCAGGGGCGTGCGGGTCAACGCGGGCAGCTCGCGCAGGTTTATCTATGGCTCGAGTGGCCTCTTTCCGCACTACCGGGCAGTTTACATCGAAGGCGGAGGGGAACTTGTCGCGCGAAGAAAGCGAGGAACGAGAGTGACCCTACCCATGGATCAGACAACTTCTGCATCGATGGCAACATCGTGCTTTCATTACAGAACCGCTACGAGCTGGTTCAGGCATATCACGGCAAATTTCGTCAGTCATGAATGCCGCATGCAATAGCAACTCCAATGTCACATATTTGGTATCATACTGACCGCCATGAACAGTGGAAGAGGGTGACGCCGCCAGTTTTTTGTTCAAGGACCTAGAACTGGCGCTACAGGCGAAAATGTGGCCCGACCAATCACAGGCCTTCAAAGTGGTCAACAATACTCAGGCGTTTTCGTAGGAAAACATGTTTTCCCCTCATTTTTTTTTCTGAACGAGCCGCTTCCAGGTGGTCCAAGGCATGTTTGTACAAAGTTTCACGCAAATATTCGAAGATCTGACTGGGTATGATCATATTAAGTCATATTTAATATTTATATTTAACGCCCAAAGTCGATTATATACTGAAACTAAGTAATTACGAGGCAACGCCTATTTTTGCCCTTTTACCGCACAAAAGTCCAAATGTCCACGCCGTTTTTTGGAGATAGACCCTGAAATTCGGTACACGAGTTTTATGCGCCCTACTCGAGCTTTTTACGAATGTTTGTTTTTTTTTCTTTGGACGGAAATTTTGGATCTCTTAAGACCCAAATTTCCCAAAAAAAATACAAAACAAACAATATCTGACGAAAAAATAAAAAAAAACTATCCGTTAAAGTCTCGGGTAGGGCGCATAAAACACGTGTGCCAATTTCAGGGTCTATCTCCAAAAAACGGCGTGGACATTGGCCACTGAGTGAATTTTCCGCGGTATACTTGACCCAGCCTGTATCTCACTTTGTGTCTAGAGAAAACAACATACAACGGAATGATAAGCGTGATAACGCGCAAGCCAGGCGGCGCCTCTTTGCCCCGTGCCCATGCCACGCACGGCAAGGGGCCCCGATAAAAGCGCATCGAAGAAGATCGATCCCGCTCAGAAATCGCGCGTGCCCTTGTCAACAGCTTCAAAAGCGCACGGGTACTACAAAAAGAAGCGGTACCATGCGCTAAAAACAAACAGCACATGCAGCACAGAAAAAGAACAAGGATACACAACGTACCGTCGACTAGCAGACCGATAATGTCATACACAAGCGTGCAATGCGCGACGCCGTAGTTGTAGAGGTAAGCCAGCAGGAGGAGGAGGTTCGACCCCGTGCCCCTCCCCTTACGGCCGCCGCTGCCGCCAATGCCCCCGCCGCCAGCTGCACCTCCTCTCCCCCCGCCGCCGCTGGTTCCGCGAGCCTCTCCCCAAACCTCGGCGTCCAGTTCCTTCGCGATGGTCTCTAGGAAGAAGCCACCGACGTCGGCGCCGAGCGAGATGTTGAGGGCAGCGATCACCGCCGCGAAAGAAGGGATGAGCGTTGTCATCACCTGGCACCAGCGCAGCATGCGGAAGAAGTCACGAGGGGACAGGGGGAACCAGAGTCTGCGTGAGGTAAAAAATGAGGCGTGCGCGCCAAGCGGTTGTTGCGTCGCTGTTGCAAGACGCGGCGCAGTCAGCGGTTCGGGTACGGCACTGCCTATACCATATTGCGGGAAAAATTGAGTTATCCCCATTTTACCGAGCACAGCATGTATGCATACTGGAAAAATTGTAACGCTTCCGACTGGCCTCCATCGCCTTCGCTTCTTGGGCCCTGGTACGTTACCCAACCCCCCCCAAAAAACTAAACCCCTCGCCCCCTTCAATTATGAGCCTCCAACAGAGCAAGGCAGGATGCCTCCCGCTGTTATCGGACCCTCACATGCTTGTCATGAACGCAGACAGCTCGGGTGGCCATCCAGAGCGCCTCATTCGTCTCGGTGGTGCTGTGGCCCCGGTACGCGTCCCGCAGACGCGCCGTGACCGGCTCGAGCGTTTTCTCTGACAGGCGATTCATGATGCCATTTATCACGCGCTGAGGTCGCACGATATTCCATGGTTGGAGGTTGACGGCAGACGACACACGGTCCGTCGGTGGAGGACGTGAGGGGCGGGTGGAGGTCGGAGAGGCGTTGGCGTTAATCGTTTGCTATTGAGTTAAGGCCTGATTGGTGGCAGCGAGGGTTCTTAGAAAAAAAGCAGAAGCGACGGGCAGGAACTGAGTGAAGACAAGCTAGAGACACACGTGCCTTGCGGCTGTTGATTGTTGTGATTGTGACGCGATTTGTGACTGGTGTTGCGAGGGGCCTGGGACCAAGGACTGGGACGTCAGTAAGGGCACACCGCTCCCATAACATCTTGCGGTCGGGTGTACGAAAAACATATATATGGCATACATTATAATCCGCCCGTCCCGCCACTCCATCCTGTGCGGTAGACCGAACATCAACAAAGGCATGATTGAGCGTCGTGCCGATAGTCCAACATACAGTACCCTACGATTTATAAACGAAGCGCGAACATCACCTGAACCTCGGTACGCTTGCTGCTTCCGGCAAACTTATCCGCTTCTGTACTAGACGTTCCCACCGCTGCTGTGCTTGCTGCCGCTGCCGCCGCCGCCGCTCGTAAGTGTGGCGGCACATACATGGCGGGGGCCGCGCCGTCCGATCCAGCTCCTACTGCCCGCCCGTAGATGTCCTGCCCAGGCTTTGGCCGGTAGGTGTGGCGTTTAAACTCTTCGCTCTCTTCTTCCGGACCCGAGCCAGCGTCCCCGTCCTCCGCCACTCCATGGTCACCCGGCACTTCACCGTCGCTGCTGCCGCCGTCGTCCTCGTCGCCGTAGCCTGTGGTGTCGAACGGCGCCGAGTTGGTTTCGTCCTCTTCATCTCCATCTTGCTCTTCCTCCTCCTCCTCCTCTATAGCATCGAACTCATGCTGTCTCGATCGCACTCCTTGTCTTGCAGTCCCCTCTTCCTCCTCCCCCTTCCCCTCGTCCTCGTCCTCCCCCTCCTCGTCCCACATCCCCTGCTCACTCCCAGAGTCACCGTCGCCGTCGACAGCCCGCTCCGGCAGCCCCGCACCTCGCACCCCAAGCTTCGAACTGCTCTCGTTTTCTGACCCCGTATCGTCAGACCCGCTGCTGTCGGCTTCCGCGGCGTCCTTGTGGAACTCCCAGTCCTCGTCCATCCCCTGGTCGTCCTCGCCCGAGTCACTCGCACCCCCCCCTACAACCTGTGCGTGCCATGTGTCAACCAACCCAAGACCGCGACAACAAAAAACATTCCGTCAGTCCATTGATGAGTGGCGCCACGAGGTTTCGGACTGTGGCAGAGAGGCCCGTTGCGCCGACCGACTTCCAGGAGCCAGGAGGATGTGAACGGCCGACAATATGTCGCTTTCGTTTCCGTTCTGAAAACAACTCAAGTCAACGAAGTGAAAAATAAAATAATTTACCTCTCGTGCTTTCAAAAGTCAAGGAATTTACTCACTTAACCCCTTAAGAATCGGTCTCACGTTTTTGGGGGTAAGCTACTGGGAATTAGTGTGGGGTAAATTTTGCAGTTCTGAAAGGGATAAGCCGTTTCCAACTCCAAAAAGGACTCTAGTCTAGTTCCAAGTAGTGTGTCCTGGAAAAAGTGGGTGCATCCCTAAAAGGGATAGGGAGTGCGACCCAGTCACAGATACGCACCCGTCGCAGCAAGCACAGGCTATACAGCCGCGGTTGAGCGTGTGCCGCGATTCGAGGGTCTGTGGTATAATTCCGTCGAGGCAAAAGCGCGCGAGATCGTTGAACGGCGAAGTGTAAAGCGTTAAGCTGCCACGCGGCAGACGTTCGCGGGTTCTAGGCTTAGCCGCAGTGAGGCTACAACCTACCGCCTTTCGGAAAAACGCAGCACGTTTCCAGGGACGCCGTGAAATGGCCAGCGTCCTCTCTTGTGAAAAGTTATGTCGGGCGCGCCCAGCATCCACTCGAAACACCCGATTGCCGCTCGTACGTACTGGTGCGAAATTCAATCGCCTCCTCAAACAAACGTGTAAACACACTACATGAGCTGCTATTGTGGCCGATGAACAACTCCCAGGGACCTATTTCTACTCTCGCGCGAAAGCCGAGCCACAGCTTACTATAATAGCACTCTGTCCGATGTGTTACGGCGACGCTTGGCTATGTAAAGGTTGGAAACGGCCTTTCGGAGAGGCGACGTACGTTCGCCAAGATGGGAGTGCCACGGGCGCGACGAGACAGGCGTCGCCAGTATGATACTGGCAACTACTCAATAACGTAGATCGCTGTCGTCCAGTACTACACCGTCTGTCAACAGCACCAGCAACACCAACAACGCAACAACAACACTTTACACAAACAACGACAACACCGACAACACCAACACCACCAACAATAACGACAACAGCAACAAACAACAAACAAACAAACAAACAACAAACACAAGCAGCAGCACCACCACCACAAAACAAAAAGCACCGCCAACAAAAACAACAACACCGAACAACGAACAACATCGTCACCAACAATACCCCACCATCACCGGCCCTATAAAGCAGTAGTATACGCACGTACTGCCGTAGAAATACGTCGTACCTCGGAGATGTGGTCCAGCCCGGAGAGGAAGGCGCCAAAGTCGTCGCCCATGCCGTCGTCCACCTCCATCTCCCTCTCGAGCTTAGCGCGCTTCTTTTTGGCGTTCGGGCCAGATACTCCCAGGAGACGCTCGAGGCGCTGCAAAACAGTCATGGCATTAGAGCGGTAGCCGGGCGGGATACGTACGGCGGAGCAGGTTTAGGAGATTGGAGCAACGAAGCATACCCTTTGGGCTTTGCTTTGAGCCAGCCACAGGTAAGTATTATATGGATACTTTGCTTACACCAGAACATCTGTACCAGTACACCATCGTGCACTTTCCCACAACCTTGTGCACATCTTAACTTCGAGATTACGGAGCAGAACAGCAGTTAGTACATAATACGAGTACGTGCGGCACCGCGATTCTGGTCTCAAAATAGCGTAGTATATTCAACACGGCGCAACCGAGTGGGAGAAGAGAGGGAGCGAGAGAGAACTACAGATACTGCTGTACGAGGTACCAAGGTACATCGCCAAAAGCCTCACTTTAAGCTCAGCATCCTCGGCAGCGATCATGGGGTCTAGCTCTTCCGGCCTCCACCGCTTCCGACGGGCTCCGTTTCCGCTGCTGCCTCCGCCACCACCACCACCACCACCTTGCGCTTGCTTGCCGCCTCTTCCGCTCTTCCCAGCAGCGGCGACCAGGGATGGCACGGCTTTCCCAGTTGGTTCCGCTGGACCCTGCAGTCGGAGACATGGCGAAAGGGCGACAATCAGACCGAAGACGCCGCACCGTATCACACTACATCATCACATCAATACAGCAGTATCATGTACGTTGTGCATGAACAAAGGCACACCATACATATCATGTGTTGACGTTGCCCTCCTTCGTGAGTTCGAGATTTCTATATACCTACGAATAGATTTCGAACCCCAGCCTTGACCTTGCGTTATATTGGCCAATGCCTGTTAGACGACACCCGTCCACGTACACCACTGCGCACATACCAACACCTGAGTACATAAAGCTGTGTGCGATGGCCCTTTTTCCGCGGAGAGTCAGCGAAGACAGCGCCGGGTTACTCTACATGCCTGGTACACAATATACCGGGTAGGTACGAGCACTAAATTATGTTAACGGAGCGTACAAATACGCAACATTATACGGCAGCTGAGTAGTAAATACTAAAACAGTGCAGTAGTAAAATGATAGAAACAGGCCGAGGCAGCAGCGGAAGTCCTCGTATATACGCATCGCATGGCAAATCCCGAAGCACGAAGGGAGAGTGTTGGTGACCCGAAAAAATAGCAGACACGTACGTAGGAAAAATAGATCAAGACCTTTTGATTGCTGGGGATCCGATACCTGCAATGCTGTGTACTTACAGGACTGCCTCCGCCGCGGCGGCCGAAACGGACGACTACGTTGACGTCAAACTCGTGCAACACGTAAGACAGGTCAAGCTGTACGAAGGTCTCTCAAGGAGCACGTAAGACAGGTCAAGCTGTGCAAAGGACTCTCAAGGAGCAAGGCGTCATCAAGGCGCAGGCGTATAGCGGTAGCCAGCAGCAGCCGTGGGCCAGGCCACCCATCTAGCCCGTTGCTCTGTATAGTCCCTGTTTTCGATGCACATGGCCGGGTGGAGCACGTCCTACCGAACCCTCAATCGTTCACGTTCTAAGGGGGTGGAGGCTCGCAGGGCGGCCCAAGGGAATCTGCAATCAGCCTTTCTCGTAGTGCGGGCCCTCCCCATCTTGAGTGAGTGCAGTAGTGCCACTCGCAGCTCTGCCAGCCCCCACCCCCACGGAACACGAACAGCAATAAATGTAAGCGTTAGGAAGAACGTGCCGCGCCTCGCCCCGACATGTACATGGGAAACAGGGGCTAGAGAAACGGGCTGAATAGCCGGCCTGGCCCACGGCTCCTGGTATAGCTATATACCGCGGAAAATTAAAGCCTGCGCCTCGAGGAAGCCTTGCATCTTGAGAGACCTGCGCGCGTCTTGACCTGTCTTGAGTCTTACCCAACTTTGACGTCGACGGATTCGTCCGTTTCGGCCGTCGCGCGGAGGCACGGCCCTTGGTTCGATGTGGACGAAACTCCTACCCACTGGCGGAACTTCCCTCGGAGGTTTCCAAACCCTGACTTCGACGAATCGATCCGGCGCAATCTCGATTTCTAGAGCTTCGAGAGCACTGTGAACATGGCGTGTGTCCACAGGGACGCCGGGCGGATGGCTACCGCCATGCGCATGCACTTCCCCGCGATTCGTTCTAGCGTGCGGAAGAAAGTTCCCTGCGCTGCGAGAGCTGTGCTCAGGAGACCGTGCAGCGTGGCCAGCTTGTCCGGGGGGGGCTCGGAACGAAGCCGTGTCGGAGTTGCACAGCATTCCCGGGCATCGCTACACCTCAGTCGGGCGTAGGTCGCACTTCTTTGGCGACAAGACGCAAGTAGCCGCACATCCATGTGACACCAATATCGCTACGAGGGTTGCCTCCGTCGCGGCCAGCCACTGCCACCGCGCCGGCTGCTCGTGCGTGCTTTGCACGTTTGCCAGCCACGAGGCGTCTGTGTACGCTAGAGGGGGGATGCCCTTTGCCCGCCAGAATGCCGCCTTAGCCTCGATCAACGAGTGGTAGACGTACGGGCTTTCGCACCACCCAAACGGCAAGACGGTCCATACGTAGGTTACGTTCTGGTACCGCTTGTCTCGGCCCGTAATATTTCTATGCCTGCTCTACGCTCACGCGCCTCTCCCCCTCCACCACTCTACGTACACCCCTTCCAACCGCTCTCGTACCCTTTCTGGTTCCGATTGCAACCTGGACCCTGTACGGACGCCCTCTCTGTCCCGTTGCCTCCGGTTCATTTTACAGTCATTTCGTGAGTTTTCGTATGTACTACAATAATTTCATGTGTTGGCTAGACCCAGGTCCAGTGTGTACGTAGGGAAACCTACTATTAATAATTCACAGTCGAACGAGGCCGTTGGCATGGGCTTGCCCCGCTCGTGACCTAAACGCGATCAACTCGCGCCGCTCTCTCTACACTACCCCCCCCCCCCCCCCCTGGCCCCACCCCCCCCACGGCGCTTCGCGCTTGGTGCAAGCAATATCTGCCTGGTTGGTGAAAACCCAACGTGCTCCGTCCCGGCATTGTAGGGATGCGAGGGTCTATTGTCATACGACTACGGCCGTGCACGACATGAGTACACCCCCCACCCGAAGAATCTTCTCTGCAGCCCCATGGTCCCCTATCGAACCGCGACTTGCAGAAGCGGGAGCGGATCAACCGCCAACTGGAGGAGCTCCAGCAGGGAGGAGCTCCAGCAGGGTTTCAAGATGGTCCCGGGGACAACGACATGCGACAAGTGCACGCGGGCGTCGCGGAATCCGCGTCATGACTAACCAACAGGACCACGAACGGAGGCCAAGAGGCCGAGTGAGAGACGAGCAGGAAAATCGCGCAATTATGTACAAGCAGTAGTATAGGCTCTCTCACATCGGCGTGTGGTATATATCATTGTCCTTCACAGGTGTTATGTTTTATGGATTGACGCTGTCAGCACAAGCACTGCCGCTGTTGTTGAAGCGTAGCATTGGCATTACCCAGATGTTATGCCAGTACTGCAGCAGCAGCAGCAGCAGCAGCAGCAGCAGCAGCAGCAGTGGTACTCTATCCATATTGCGAAGTCTATCGTTTTGCCTTGATTTCTTGCCTTGTGAGCCGCACGCCTGGCGTGTCGTTGTTGCTTCTTCTCCTTGGCTGCCTTCTTGTGGGCCTTGCGAAGCTCCTTGCGGGAGCCGGCATCCTTGACCTTCACCATAACGTATGCTATTCCTCTGTTCTGGGTGTCGCACGCTCTACCCCCTCGCTCGGCCAACGAATCTCACACTGCCTCCGGAGGCGCTCTCAGCTCTCAGCTTTCAGCGAACCTGTAACAATGGTATATAATCGTCATATCCATTGCCTGTAACGCACCGTTGTGGTGAGATTGGGTTTCAGTAGCATTGCGAGGCAGTTCGGAGTACGGGACTAGGGGAAGAGTCAGCCTCCGGTAGCAGATATCAGCCGCGCGTGCAGGGCAGATGCACGCCGGTCCCAGTGACGTAATTCCGGGGAGGCTATGGCACAACAAGGCGGACTACTCACGAGCAAAGATGTCTGTTGACGATCATGAGTGAAGTTTGTCAAGCGTCAAGGCTGTCTGTCAAACTATTTTTGCGTGGGTTGAGAAAACAAATAATGCATGATGCAGTATTTC
>MEHQ01002346.1:0-42254 GCA_008828725.1 Saccharina japonica
TCGCATTACGTTCAGCAAAAACAGTACCTGGTATATGCTAGCAGCAGTACAGCAAGCAAAAAGCAGTAGCAGCGGGCAGTGTAGCAAGCAGCAGCACAAGCAGAGCTACTAATTGTAGTACCTACGTACCTGCGGCAAGCACCAGCACCAACAACTACTGCTGCGACATAGGCAGCAGTTAACGTTCAGCAGTAGAAGCAGCACACTTCTGCTTCATGTAGCGTACAGCAWAGCAGTACAGCTAGCAGCTGAGGTTAAATATTACTACTCGTAGTAAAGGGTATATTTTCCGCCGTCCAAGCGAAAAAAACACAACGTTCTTGTGGTATATTCGTACATCATATAAAAATCATCATTGTGGTATGCCAGAGCAGGGCCGGTATATAGCGGACAAGAAGAAATAGCAGTACGCATCTTGGGGCAGATGGGCAGGTATTGTAGGTGCAAGAGGTTGTTCCACTATGAAAAATATATATCCGGTCGCCGGCATCTGTGAGGAGCCCTTGTAGCGGCCCAACAAAAGTACAAAACAAAAAGCGGGGGCAGCACAGTAGTCCCCACCCACAGACATGACAGGACTCAACCGCGTACCAACCCACCCACCAAAGCATCCATCCACCCACCTAACCACCAACCCACCCACACACCACGTGCTACAGTATAACAGTACAGCAGCACAGTAGTACGTAGGTGAGGAGCACGGGGCTTCTGTATCGTACTGGCGGGTAAAGGTAATACAACACAAATCAGGGACAGCGGAGACACGACAGCACTCAACCACGTACCAACACACCCACCCAAACACCCACCCACCCACCAACTCACCCACACACCATGTGCTGCAGCAGTACAGCAGTACGTAAGTATCAAACTTTCGATCGATCGCCCAACAACAGAAGTAACAACAACAGCAGTATGCAGGAATCACCACGTACTTATTGTGTAAGTCTTACAACAGAAAGCAGCAGCAACACTGCCGTAATACGTCGTAATGTTGTAGAGTATGTACACCTGGTGTGTGCGCACGTTTGTGCGTATGCTGACACAATAACTCTGAAACAACACAAGCACATGGTACATGTCGCTTTCGATTTATCGTACAACAATAGGAGTAACAACAGCAGTTTGCAGCAGGAAACACCACTTCTTGTGTATCCACTGCTTGCAGCAGGAAGCAGCGACAACACTGGTGTAATACGTGTACGCGCACCTGGTGTGTGCGCACATGTGTGCTTATGTATGCTGTCCCTTTGGTGCGTACTCATGTTTTCATACACATCCAGCGCAAGCCGCAGAAAGAAGCAGCAGGACTCTGTAGTAGTACCACTTCGAGTATCATCATGCTGAGGCTGCTATTAAATAGCTGTTGTTTCATGCCTGGTACGTATGATATCATACTTATCGAGGACGTACTGAAGTACATGCCTTGTACCTGGTATGTACGTCGATACGTCTCACGTGTACATACCAACCTGTCCGGCAATGTTACGACCGCCTGGATATTGACGTATACACCAAACGATTGTTACATTTCCGGAAAAAATATAACAAACTCCATGCGGTGAGATCGTTCGTTTTGTTCAGGCACACGTGGTGCTTGGTGCAGCAGCACCACGATGCCCCACCTATCAGACCATACTGCCGCAATACAGCAGAGCGGAGCAAGAAGCAGCACCACTCGGTAGATTGACACCACTACGAGCATGACACTGCTGCTCACCACTTCTTGTGCTATCTCCTATTGCAGCAGGAGCGAGCGATCAATGACTGGGAAGGTACGTGACGGCGCACCTGGGTGGGGTGCCCACATGTGTGCTTATGTATGTGGTACAAGCAACCTGAAACAACACACACACGTTACATGGATAGCATTGCTGGCTCGCTTTGGTGCGTACTCATGTCTTCATACACATCCAGCGCAAGCCGCAGAAAGAAGCAGCAGGACTCTGTAGTAGTACCACTTCGAGTATCATCATGCTGAGGCTGCTATTAAATAGCTGTTGTTTCATGCCTGGTACGTATGATATCATACTTATCGAGGACGTACTGAAGTACATGCCTTGTACCTGGTATGTACGTCGATACGTCTCACGTGTACATACCAACCTGTCCGGCAATGTTACGACCGCCTGGATATTGACGTATACACCAAACGATTGTTACATTTCCGGAAAAAATATAACAAACTCCATGCGGTGAGATCGTTCGTTTTGTTCAGGCACACGTGGTGCTTGGTGCAGCAGCACCACGATGCCCACCTATCAGACTCATACTGCCGCAATACAGCAGAGCAGAGCAAGAAGCAGCACCATTCGGTAGATTGACACCCCTACGAGCATGACACTGCTGCTGCTGTGGTTGCATATGACGACGTACAGGACGCATGATACGCACCAGGTTACCTGGTACCCTACATTTACCATTATGCCCGGAACTGTTACCAACGTTTGGATATGAAAACATGTACAAAACGTTTCTTACATTTTCGGACAAATTGGTGCGGTAAAAAACTCGATGCGGCGAGGCCCCTCGTTTCGTCGTAGGCACACCTGATGCAGCAGAATGCTCATGGCCCCCTGTCGTAATTATACGACTGCAAAACGTCAGAGATGCTGTTGCGTCGCTGCTGCTGCTGCTGCTGCTGCATGTGTGCAGATGTTCGATGTCGCTCGATGTGCACGTCGGTGTGACACGGCAAAATCTGCCACACTGCCCCGCGGAGACCGGGTTTCACGTTGCCCTGCTCGGCTCGGCCGAGTGGGACGGGGTACCCCGGGAAACCGACTCTATTTTTTCGGCTTCGCGAGCGCGCCGCGCGGGCCACGGGCCGCGGTCGAGGGCGAGGCCCGGGGGGCGCGCTCCCCGGCCGGCCCCCCGCGGGTCACGCCCGGCGCCGGCGAGATCGGCCGCGAGGCGCGAGAGCGAAAACGCGCCGCCGGGCAAAAAAATCACAATCCTAATTTGTTATATAGTAGTTTAGCAGTACCATATACGTAACATGCCCAGGCGACGTCCAATTACGAGCCAGATACTTTGTATGGTCTTGCGGGGGTACGGAATAGTGTGGAGACGCCATGCGTACGGCTCAGACGGGCAAATGGCATAGAAAATCAACCGAGAAATCAACGAAAGAGTATTGATCGAGATCTCGACCGAGATTGATTAAAATAAACAAATCAAATAAAAGTTGAACTGAGATTGATTTTTAAAAATCAATTGATTTCAATCAAAGAGCAACTATTTTTCTAGTTGAGACGCAACACTACTCCCACCTAGTGTTGGTAAGCAACTAAAATCAGCATGCTTAATAAAATAATTTTGGCTTGCTCATTATAAGCATAATCAAAGCAACCATATCGTGCTTATTTGCTTTTTTAAGTATATGGAGTTTTCTTACAAACTTGTGGTCTGGTCAACATAGGTCAAGGACAGTTTGTGGTACTGGCTTCCCGTTATCGATTGCCGCTCCTGATAACCGATATCTCGAGATCACCTGACCGCCCTCGACCTCTGATAGACACACGACTTAGCTTGTACCGAGCTCGTGCATTGACACTACCCGGGTTCTCTTGGTGAACAGGCTCCAGTGTTGATGACCTTGCTGCTCTCGCCTCCTCCAGCTGACGAACCTCCAACTCACAGAGCGGTTGGTTTCGATATGGCTCAGATATGTCATGTGCTTGCTCACTTAGTTTCTGAGCAAGAAAGGCACTCCTTACGAGATTCGGGTATAAGCCGGTGCTCCACGTAAGGAGGCCTGTTTCACGAGGGAAAAACCATAACCCTAACCCTAACCCTAACCCCTAACCCTTCATTCCTCATCGCCCTTGAACTGGGTCTTCTGTTGCGGTGAGATACCAAGGATCCGAGGGGTTTCCAGCAGAGATCATGGCGTGGGGCCAAAAGGGAATGATGTGAATTATTGCCCCGACCCCCAAGGCGTATGCCTTCTTATAGGGGACGAGGAGGTCGGTGTGCTGGCGCACAACGTCCCTCGCCTTCTCCTCTAGCTCCACCTAGGTTGCTCCTTATCCTCGGTGTGCCCCTGCGAAGAAGAGTACCGGCAGAGACAGCAAAGAGATGGCTCAGCCGTACGCACAACAGGACGGTTGGAACAACGGGATTGCAGGTGTCAGTCTTGTACATGAACTCGAATGAAGCTTGAGCTTGCGCTATGAAAGCCAGGGCCACACAGGATGAAGAGACCTGGCCCGTGACTGGAAACGATAATACACGTGTTGTAGAGTATGCTGGATTCCGACTGAGGCCGAAGGCGAGAAGAGGACAATAATAGCCTCGATCATGATGATTTACATATTGCCTGGCGAGGCCGGTTATTATACCCTAGCACGTATGACATGCGCACCGCTTGCTCTTTTGTGACATGGTGTCCGGTCCGCTTGCTAGCCTGAACCTGTAGTCGGCCTTGCGCCACCTGCGGGGGGGGAGGCATAGGTGGTCGATAGGATCGAAGCAAACAGAAAAGACAAGAAAACAAAAAAAAAACAAAAAAAACAGAAGAACACAGAATATAGGTACCAGTACTCGTACGTTCATCACTATACCGGGTAGTCAAGAGGGTACCCAGCTCAGCCTGACCACCGGCCGGCCAAGAGAGGCTCAGCCAGCGGTCACCCCGCAGGCCTGCTGTCAGGCTTGGCATTGGTTTCACGGGGGGGCATTGCTGCTGTGAGGCACACAGTTGCGGGTCAACCAGGCTTTGGCGCCGAAGTTTTGTGGTTGAAGGCGAACGGCTTTGGTATGACTCGTTTTCACTTATTTGTTTCCGGTGTTCTGCTGTTTTCATTTTTTTTGGTGTGCACACAGGTGCACACGGAGACTGTTTTTTTTGTGTTATGTTTTTCGCTCTGTTGTGTCTCCTATTGTCTTGTGTCTGTTTTGTTTCAACCTTACACCCGCACTACACAGCGCAGCACATCAGTCTCTCTCGGTAGGCACGAGTAGGGCTACAGAGCCGACACCCAGTTCTGAACAAGGCATGGTAGAGCGGGGTATAGGCCGCAGCTGCCTCGAGCGCACGGGGGGCTTGCTACCCTTTCGCGCGCCCGACGGTGCTGCTGCTCCCGATTTTCTCAGAAGATGTGTCAGCGTGGCCTCACGGAGGGTGGTCGTCGGTTTTCGTAGAAAAGAAGCGACGGCCAGCCCCGAATCCGGAGGCTTCGCTGTGAGAGAGGTAGCGCGAGTGAACGAATACTGAGTCCGCCCCCGAGAAGGGTTTGCGGTAGGTACCGTTCAGCAGAGCCCGAGCTCGACGAAGATTCGGTATGCACGACTAGGATGGTCGCTCCCACCTATCTCATGCAGCACACGAGGAGTCTGCTTTCAGACCCGGTGCCGCACCACACTTTTGGCCCATGTTCAGACCACCGACCTCTCTTTGATCGCTCCCTGAGGGGGAGGTCTCTCTGTGTTCCACTTATTGCAGGCTAGACTAAAACACATACCAGGTATAGGTCTGAGATCAACAACTACGTCATAGCCCAGGTAGTGAAACGTAGATTTTCTGAGAGGTTGCAACAGTATGTACAGCGAGGAGGTCATCACTGAGTCCGTCGTTCGAGAGAGCCTTCGGTAGGTGATGACCGGTCTGCTCCTTGGTCCCATGTGGGACCGAGGGCAGACACCGCAGGGGTCCTGATGCTGTACACTGTCGGTGGTTTAGTGTGGGTGAGTGAGCGCGGAGTCCGTCACCCCAATAGGGGTCGCGCGGTATGCCTCACTCAGCAGAGCTCGGTCTCGAGGCTCAGGGTCTGTCGGGGTGCAACCCCGATCCCACTCAACAGACCCGGGACTCGGGGAGTTCATATATGCGTGAGATGAGGTAGCCCCACACACTCCACTTATGTGTTAAACGCCGGTCTCTTTAGAAGGAGGGACGTATACTGGAGCCGGCCGCGGCACATAACACCTTTCTATTGCGCAGCGCCTACCCGTCGCCGTGGGAGCCTTGCAAGTTCAGACAATGGGTGGTGTCCAGTCGCGTTTCACCGCTAGACGTACAAGTGCTTGTTTCACCCGTACGCGTAATACTAAATCATAAACACGAAAAATCACACCAAAACAGCATACCAACCGCGAAGCAGTACATTATGTTTTACGCAAGCACCATATGATCAACCGCGCAGCCGTACACATAAGGTTTGAGAAGGGGTCAAGTATATTAAAGTATTGAACACCTACCAGAGATTGGCACCGTCAGCACTATACCTACATAGACACTACACCTCTACTAATGAAAGCGAGCCCTGCCCTCGATAAACCATCAACAAAGGCGAGACCACACTCGCGCGCACGGCAGGTAGTGAGGTGAGAGAGTTGAAGAATGACGGGGGAGAGAAGAGAGATACCATGGTGCTGATGCGCGACCTACCACCACCCTTACTGAGACCACACGAGCCTTCATATGTCCGCATCATACCACGATATGCCCGCATTATACTGCCAGTGGCATGCTTAGTAAGACTGCAGTAGTCCAGGCACGCACATAGGTGAGAAGCTCGCTCGCACCTGGTGCGCCGAGTGACTCTCGATCCGTCATACACCCGGTATATACATTTCCTCTTCACGCTCGTAACGTGTTGGCATATATCTGACACAGCGCTTATACGCGCTTGTAGGAGCATTGGGATGACGTTGATACCGTACGGGCCAGGCATGACGCTGCTCAAAAGGGCAATATTCTTGCTTGTCGCGCGTAGCATGTTTAACATATGTTGTTCGCGGTGCGGCCGTCAGCGCCGCTCACTTAGGTGTCGTATCAATAGGGGTCGAGCGTTACTCTGCTCAAAAATCACCATACACGGGTACTATGATACGGTACCAAGACTGAGGTAATTGTGAGTCGTGTGGCAGCCCTTGTTGCACGTGCATGTACTTGCGGGCGTGACCGTACCCACCGTTAAACCCGAACAAAATGCAACACTTTTCGTACTGTCGCGTTTGTCCGTCAACTTTGCTCACTTATGTGTCGTATTAATAGGGGTCAGGCGTGACTCTGCTCAAAAATGCAACATTCACGTATACTATGTTACGATATCAGTAGGTTGATACAATTTTGAGTCGTGACGCAACCATCTTTGCATAACGCGTTATACCGTTATTATAGAACCTCATATAACGCGCTATCATACTTTATACCGACCTGCAAGCTTAGTCGGCGGGGTAACGGTTCTCTGCAGGCGGCGAACCCGGCCGGGAACAAGGTCCCCGGTATGGAGATTATGGGATCGACGGTGTTGCCCATCGTACTGCCTCCGGAAGATAAGGCCTGAGACATCTCGGTAAGGGTGGTGCGGGGTCTGCCGTACGATTGCATCCTGGGGGCGAGTTTGTTTCGGTCTAACAGCAGTGTTATCTCGCTCGGAGAAGGGAGGGGGTTTCAGCCGTCGCCCGGAGCCCCGTGGGTGCCGTTCCAGCCACGCAGTGCGGCTGCTAAGCACTCATGGGACCAGTACTGCGCAATCAAACCCACTCTTGATGATCCACCCTCACTCACGCCATACCCAGCGCTCCCGTTAGCCCCACCCCTCCCGATATGTTGTTGAATGCTCTCTAAAGGTGTACACGCATTTGGCACAGGCAGGCGTCGTGGTGGCTCAAGACAGCAGTAACACAGAACTCTCGTATGCATTATTCCCATAGCTGCCGAGCTGACTCGGCCCAAGCATCAAGTGACATCGAGCGGCTCAGAAAACACCCCGATGTCCCATATCCCACTACAATAATTCCTATCAATCATGTGGAACTCCTACCATACGATGGATCTTATGCGTTGTGATACTGAGTACAATCAACATCCCCCCTGCTCATTATACACAACCATAATAATTCCCCCCTGCTCGGTGCATGACAAGGCACGACATTGCAGGGTCCATACCAAACTCGGAAACTGAAACTCAAATCTGCAACTCTTCAAATCAAGACTCATACAATCTCAAGTCCAAAACATATCAAATCAAGAGGAAACTCATCCCGACGACAAGTGAAAACCTCTCCCTCAACCCCAGGCAAAACCAATGCAACTATGGAAAATGCGACAGTACGTAGTTACACCAAACAAATAAAAACTAAGAAAAAGGTACAATGCTAGAGATCGCAAGGAACCCCGTTCCCCCGGATAAAAGTCTCCTTTCATCCCCTGCTCCCGCCATAGATTCACAGATCGCGACGGTAATGCGAGATAACATACATACTTCTTCCCAAATAATTAATCTGGCGCTCAAACCACAGTACCCTAAATCATAGTTTCTCGTGCTGGAAACATCGAACATTCTCGAAATTCATTGCCAGGAAAAACGGCATTATCCTCAGAATTAGCCAAGGAAAAACGGTATTATTCTTCGGATTCATAACTCACATACCCATACGCTGCTGTACGCTTACGCAACGACCGGCAATAAATACTCCATTCATAAACCAACATAAACCTCCTTGAATATCCCTGATTACCTCGTATACTAGTACCCAGTATGGGGCCTAGCTGGACCAGGAAAAATGAAATTCCATTCGTACTATATGAACGTAACCGCAGAAACTCCATCCACGTGTATTCTAAATTACTTCAAGTATGCAGACCCAATATCGCTCGATCCAACGCGTAACAAACGCAAAGAAAGACGACTTATAGCTCAAAACCAAGAACATTTAATCTGGACAGAACGCGCCCTCTAGTGCAGTTCAAAGTCACTTCAGTCGTGGTTATTTTGCGGTAGACTGAGATTATTGAATCTTCAACAGCCAAACTCTCAACGCAATACATATCGAGCAAATCGGTCAGCAAAAACTCAAACAACGAAATCGTTCGTAAGAATAAGGCAATAACATTTCAATAAAAAAACTAAAATCTACCCAGTCCCAATAATGCCCCAAACATTCCTACTGCTCGTGTTGCCTCCGCTGCGGCTGTCTCTCTTTCCGGCCTCACAGCGTCGCCGCATCTCGGGTGACCCAGCTCATCCCCCTCGGTAAAATCAACAGTCACCTCGACAGCATAGACTCGAAACAAACAGCAGGGGACAAGTTGTGCGGACCAGAAATCAGGGTGGTCACGGGTATTGTGCTCTATTCATCATGCATTCATACATACGTATCAGCTTGCAAATCTCTCTTTTTACCGCAATTTAATGATCTCAAATGCCACTGCATAATGGTTACTTGACAACGACAACATACCAATGATACCACATGATATTCTATACCATGTCGCATCCATGATTTACCGATCACCATATACTGCTGTACGTACGCGTAGTATATCATCCAATCCTCCTACTTGTTGAACATGTACAGCAGTACCGTGCAAAGTATTTGCTCAGCTCATACTCATAACTCTACCATCAACAGCAGTACAGGCCACAGCAGTAACGGACAATATACCCGCTGATTCCACGTAGATGTTCCCCTCACACATAATGCCTCATCAATACATGGAACTCCCTACTACGAAATGGATAATCTCCGTGGTATCTTTTAGCACAGTCAACATCTCCCCCTGCTCAATACATACGACCATACAAATTATCTCCCCCCTGCTCTACTGTGCATGTCAAGGCACGACAACGCAGGGTGGACAAAAGGGGGTTGTGCTACTCTGCAGTCCATATATATACGATGTAGTATCGTACTCAACTCTGTGCATACTCTTGTACTCGCAGTACTATACTACTACTACTTTCGTACTCGTAGTCAATTTCGGGGTTTGTGGTGTGGTGATGTGTTGATACGATACAGCAGCAGTACTAATGATGTACGTGTGTGCTGAAAATGTGTTGATACGATACAGCAGCAGTACTGATGATGTACGTGTGTGTGCTGAAAGCTCAACTCATTATTTCATAATTTCCTCATATTGCACTTTCAAAATCTACGTCTTACTCGTACGTGAATTGGTACCCAGCCAGAGCGTACGACCAGGTAATCACAAAACAGACAGTTATTGTCCTGCAGTAGTACTTGTACGCTACAGCAGTCTCTACAGGAAAACTTCAGTGAGACAAGCTCTACAAATACGCCTGTGGGTAATACCTCCGTTCCACCCTCAAAATCTCCAAAACATGCTCCATTCTCTATCTCAAATGTGGGGGTATCCTTCATTCTTAAATCAACACAAAATCAATTCAAGAACGGAAATCATCAGCAGCAAGCAGCAAAATCATACTCGCCTCGTGCGGGCGAAAGCCCTTGCTGGCGGCGTGGTGATTATTTCTCCTTTACTCTCTCTCGTTTCGGGCAGCGCCTCCTCTTGCGCCCGTGCTCTTCCTCCCAGCCGACGATGCAGACTCCTCCGCCAGCCCCCACCTTCGCTCTCTCCTTCTCCTCCTTCCTCGGGGGCAACGTCTCCCCCGGCTTCCAAGTATCCTCCCCTCCCTCGGCTCCTCGTGCCGGCCAACTAACTCCCTCTTCTCGTGCAAAAACTAGACCCACAGATTCAAGCATAGGCCTGGCGGCTCTGGGGCTTTGCGGCGGCGGCGGCGGCGGCGGCAACAGCGGCGGCGGCGGCGGTGGCGGCGGCGGTGACAATGGCGGTGGCAGCGGTGGCGACGAAGACGGCGGCAGCGACGGCAATGGTGACGGCGGCGGCGGCGATGGCGGAGGCGGCGGTGGCGGCGGCGGCGGCGGCGATAGTTGTGCTCTTATGTCCCGGCAAGCGCAGCAATCCTCTGAAAGCTGCTCCTCTTCTTGCGGACGTTGTAACTGGAGTAGCTGCTGCCTCTGCAGCTGCTGCACTCCAGGACCTTCGCCTCCAGATCCGCGCGGGTCTACCAGCTGCGGCTCATAAATGGCGTTGCTGGGATCGCGCTGCTGCTGCTGGGGCGGCATCTCCTCTCCTCGTGCTCTCTCCTCGTTCTCCTCTTCTCTCTCGTATCTAACTAAATCTACAGCAACTTTCATCACCACCTCAGCTTGAAGCTCATGCTCGATGCGGAGATCCTGAAGTCTCTCCGACATCGCCTGGACTCGCCATGACCAAAATCGATTCAAGGCGAGATCCTCTGCATACGACGCTTGCAGAGCTGCCTCTGCGAGTCTGATCTCCTTCTGGAGCTCCAATGCCGTGATCTCTATCTTCAGCAGCTGTATCCTCTCCATACCAGCGTCCTCGTTACCTGGCATGGGCTCGCTCTCCGATAGGATCACCGGTTGCCCGGACGCACTAGTGTATTGAATGATCTCTAAAGGTGTACACGCGTTTGGCACAGGCAGGCGTCGTGGTGGCTCAAGACAGCAGTAACACAGAAACTCTCGTATGCATTATTCCCATAGCTGCCGAGCTGACTCGGCCCAAGCATCAAGTGACATCGAGCGGCTCATAAAACACCCCGATGTCCCATATCCCACTACAATAATTCCTATCAATCATGTGGAACTCCTACCATACGATGGATCTTATGCGTTGTGATACTGAGTACACTCAACATATGTTTTGTAGGCCAGGCAGCATGGGAGGATGACGGAACCCTGCAGTGGGAGTTGCGACTGTCACGGCAGGTAGAGGTACCGGGATTTGTGGGATTGGCGGCCGAGGGGTATGTCAAAGGGCCTCAGCCCAGCGAAAAGCAGCTGGTCCTGATTCAGCCTGTATTGGAGTAGGACACCGACAACGGAGCAGTGGTAGGGATGGCGCGAGGAGTGCAATGGTGGGGGCCAGGCACCCCGTTGTACTGCAAGGTAGTTAACACCGGCAAGGCGGCCGTTGTAGTGCGGACCGGCAACCCGATTGCGAAAGTCATTGCCCTTAATGTGAGGATTGAGGATCGCTTTCGCGCATTGTCCATTTACCCGCCCCCTGACCCCGTCCCGGAGCCCCCTGACGACCCCCCGTCTGTTCCCGACGCGGGCAGCACCGAGACCCCGACGCGAGCGGTGGAGTTCTCAGACGCCAACATCGGGCAGCTTAGCGTGGCTCAGAAAAATCAGCTGATGAATGCCCTGAGGCCCCAGAATGTGGCAGAATTATTACCGGAGGATACGAAGAGAGTCTGGGCGTGCACGGTAAGAGAGTTGATAATACCCCAAATCGACGAAGAGTGCGCGCCGATCGCGGCAAAGCAGCAGCGCTTCTCGCCGGAGCAGGCAGATGCTATTCAGAGAGAGGTGAAGAAATTAGCCGAAGCAGGAATTATCCGTAAACCCACTTCCGCCCGGTCCGCTCGGTGCGTGACGGTACGTAAGAAAGACGGTACATTGCGGTTGTGCCAGTACTACCGTGGCCTCAACGGTTGCATGCTGAATCACAGTGGTGGGGTGGGGAACATTCAGGGAATTTTCCAGAGGCTGGCCGGTAGCGCATGGTTCACGTCGATCGATTTGGCGTCTGGGTTTTTCCAGTTTCCTATCGCGGAGCCGGATCGCCACAAAATGGCGTTCCGGGACGCCTTCGGGCAGCTGTGGGAGTATGAGCGGTGTGGCTTCGGCTTGAAGATATCACCGCCGGGGTTCGCAAGCATGGTAACGGACTTGCTGGGAAACTTGAAAGGGAACGGGGTAGATAACTATCTCGTCGACATTTTGATCTACAGCGCGGATTTCGATGATAATCTTGCCCTCGTGGAAAAGGTACTCCGCAGCTTGCAAGCGGGGGGGCTTTCGGTGATCTTTGCGAAGTATTAATGGTGTTGTGCGAGCTTGGAGTTTGTTGGCATGGCCGTTGACCGGCAAGGCGTACGACCTTCAGAGTCCAAGGTAGCGGCGGTAGCGGAACTTTCCCCACCCGGTACGGTTGAGGAGCTACACGCGTTTCTGGGTATGACGGGATACTTGAGGCAGTTCGTTGAACGATACAGCATACTAGTCGCGTCGCTGACTGACATCCTACGTGACAAAGCCTTTGTCTCTAAGCGCTCCCGGCGCAACCTGATTCCTTGGACCGAACACCAACAACACGCCTTCCTGTCCCTTAAGACGGATCTGATTTTGTTCCCCATTTTCGCGTTTCCCATTTGGAACAAGCCGTTCGCTCTTCACACATATGCGAGCGCCGCGGGGGCTGGCGCCATCCTGACGCAGAAATAGAAGGAAAGGAGAGAGTCCTCGCATACGCGGGCCACCGGTGGTCGGCGACCGATGCGCGCCGGGGGGCGACGGAAAGGGAGTGTATGGCGGTACTGTGAGCAGTGGTGCATGTTCGGCCGTACTTAGCTGGTAGACAGTTCCCGCTTTTTACTGACTGCTCGGCGCTCACCTGGCTGTCCCGTAGCCGCGACCCAGCCCCCCAGCTGTAACGCTGGTCGCTGCGCCTTGCCGAGTTCGACATAATCATGCGATGGAGGGCGGGCTTGTCTCACCCGGTTCCCGGCGCGTTGCCGCGCCTACTCAGGCCGCCCCCCCCCGCTGACTCCATCGATGGCTCTTTCCCCGACGACGCGACCTCCGGCAAGCCTAGCTCGACACGTTTCACGCCCTATGTAATTTGCATCAGCCGAGCAGCAAGGCGACCCGCCGCTCGGCCCCAGACGTGGGGAGGAAGGGAAGGCTGACGCTGACTAGACGGCAAGCGTTGGCGAGGTTCCCAATCTGCACGAAAATCTCCAGGTCGTACGGGGACGGCAACGGGAAGTCAAGCCGGCTTGGGCAGGTCTACGACTTCTACTCGCCGTATTGGCGATTTCGGTTCGCCGACAACGACTGGGAGGAGCTTACGGCCTCGGAAATGAAGAAATTCGCGATCGAGGGGCGAGGCCGGCGCCGGGGGGGGGATCCGTGATGATTTGGTCTGATTTGTAGGGGTTTCGGGCTTCGAGTCCGGGGGGGGTGATCGGGGGTGGCAGGTGTTTTATCGCCTTGGGGGGTTTGTCTGTTGGCTACAGGGCGGTTGTTGGGGTGTCCTGCCGACGACGCCATTTTTGGGTTTTGTCGCCGACGACGCCATGTTTGGTGTTTTCTGCCTACAACGCCATTTTTGGGTTGTCCTGTCGACCGTTTTGTGTGTTGTTTTGTGTGTGTGCGTGGGTTTTTTTGTTTTTGTTTTTGTTTTTCTTGTGTTTTTTTATGTGTGGGTTTTTGTTTGTCTCGTTTTTGTTTTTTCTTCTTCGCCTTTTGTTTGAGCGTCTGTAGTTTTTTTTGCTGGTCTGCGCAGGGTCATTTTTTTGTGTTTGTCATTTTTTCCGGGGCGATTTGGGCCTTTTTTTGTTCGGGAAGTTTTGGGTGTTTCCGCCCCCAGGGGATGACCTTGAGGTTTCGGGCTCGTCATGTTTTTCTCCATACATGTTTTAATGGCGCGCTGGGTTTTATTTTGTTTGGGTTTGTTTGTATGTTGGGTTGTTTGTTTTGGTTTTGGGTCTTTTTTTCTGTTACTTTTGTTTTTGTTTTTGTTTTTTAGGGGGAGGGGAGGAACCCAGGTTCTCGTCAGTTGTAATTTAACGAGGGCGGCTTATCGGGCCGACTTTTCTGTACAACACCATATATTAGGGTACGGTCAGGGAGCATCGAAGCTGTCTGATAGCGGTGTTCTTTAGGGGGTTTCAGGGTTCTGCTTTCAAGGGGTGTTTCTGGCCATCCGGCCAGTCTGCAGTGGAACACCATAGGTCGGTGCTTCGCGGTGAGGGCTTTTGTGTGCGTGTTGTAGCATAGCGGTGTTTTATAGATAGATGATTTCGGGGGGTTCGGGGTGGATATGTTTCTGTCTTGTCCTTGTGTCCGGCTTTAGGCAATCGATTGCCTCCTGCGTGCTGTTGCTGCCGCACAAGGCTCGAGGCCCTTAGCGTACAATTGCAAAGTGACATCGGGATTCCGGAGGCAGGCGAACGTGCCGGATACTATGGGCGTAGGAGTGTACGCGGGGTAAGCGTGAAGGAATGTTCCACGTAGTGGGAGCGTTCTGTTCGCCGCGTTTGTGAGTAAGGCGGCGCATATAGTGTGCGTGCTGGGGAGGGTTTTTCCTAAAGGGAAAATACGGCCGGGTTTCCTCTCCTCAGTCGTTTTTGGCATAAATTACCTTGGATCCACCGTCTGGTATATCGCGTGGCTTGACTTGTCCGGCTTAAACCAGCTGGGGAGGATGTTGCGGTGAGATACCAAGGGTTCGAGGGGTTTCCAGTAGAGGGCATGGCGTGGGGCCAAAAGGGAATAATGTGGATTATTCCCCCGACCCCGGAGGCGTATGCCTTCCTATAGGGGACAAGGCGGTCGGTGTGCTGGCGCACAACGTCCCTCGCCTCCTCCTCTAGCGCCACCTAGGTTGCTCCTTATCCTCGATGTGCCCCTGCGAAGAAGAGTACCGGCAGAGACAGCTAAGAAATGGCTCAGCCGTACGCACAACAGGACGTTTGGAACAACGGGATTGCAGGTGTCAGTCTTGCACATGAACTCGAATGAAGCTTGAGCTTGCGCTATGAAAGTCAGCGAAGGCCGAAGGCCAGAAGGGGACAATAATAGCCTCGCTCATGAATGATATACATGTTGCCTGGCGAGGCTGGTTATTATACTCTAGCACGTATGACATGCGCACTGCTCGTTCGTTTGTGACACTTCCCTTAGCGCCTTCAGATATTGAGTACTATCTAGATGCACCGTCGTGACAGTTTACCATAGTATACTAAACGCCATACATAATAAGTTTATGGGTTTTAGAATGCCCTTAGTAATCTCTATACAAAAAAACGTGTATGTGTTTCAGTGTCGACATATTTGTATGCGTTCTATTACACAGTATTTCGATACTGAAATCCCGTATAATTATATTGATGTAGGTTTTAGTATAAACGCAATATTTAATAAACGCCATACAAACGAAATAAGCAACTATTATACGTAAGCAACTTTTTTTTACCGAATCCGCAATAATCAAAGCAACCCCTTTATTTAGTTGCTTACCACCACTACTCGCACCTTATGAATGAGCAGGCGCACACCCGCACACAGACACCTCCGTCTCGATTGTGCCCGCCCCCGAAATATCCCGATTCAAGAGGGGAGAATCCCGGCGCAAGAGTTGTTGGCGCCATGGTGAAATGTGGTACTCGTGTATATTATATATGTTCTGCAACGGCCATCAAGTGTACGAGGTGTGTGTGTGTTCTTCACATTAAATCTCCCTTTCTACCCGTCGACATCTACTGCGGTAGCACATCCAATGTCCCGTGCCGATTCTTCATCCTATCATAAGAAAGGTACCAGTTATGTGGTCACAAAACTACGACGCAGAGATACTATACGCTGCAGTGCAGTACGCAGATCAGACAATTAAATGCCATATACGACAGGTAAGACCTACCGTGCTAGCATTCCAGGTGCATGAGTATGCCTCAACGACTTAGCCACGAAACACACTCAAACAACGCACGTATATACGGCCCAGGTGTATCGTTTCGACAACGCGTCTTGCTGATCAATTGATCTCAATACGGCTTCGAAATTATGAGTGTTTATGTGTTTAGTGTGTATTAATAGCACTCATTTCGACGGCAATATGGCTTCGAAACGAGTGTTTATTTGAGCATTGTGTTTTGCATTTAGGGTCGGCTGAGGGGGGGGTGGTGTGGGTCTCGGGATTTTTTTTTGTGCGCCCTTGATCCGCTGGAGGAAATAAATATATAAATGATGTATACACGGTTATATGGTACCTGGTATATGGATAGGGGGGAACCGGTACGAACTCCAATAAGGGGCGTTGCATTGTATAATATATATACTGGTCTGGTATTATATGGGACGGGGTATACATATCACGCATACGTAGTGCAGTCGGAATTGTAATTGCACACGAGACGTTACTACGATACGGCTCACATATTCAACAACGAACTAAGATGCACGAGGGAGACCACGCGTTAATCCGTGATCCACCATTTTTTTATTTTTTTTTGCCCGTCCCATTTATTATCTTCGCCCTTCCTTTCTCTCTCCTTCGTAACTCAGGTCCAGGGTCACAAAGTAGGCTCTTCTCCCTCCCCCCCCACTACGTACGGTTCTTGCCTTGCATTTTTATCGCGATATTTTTTCAGCACTTTCTTCCCTCGTCCACTTGCGTCGGATCGTGTCAAGTGTAAAAGAGTACGGAGTGCAACGAAGAAAGGCACAACACAGCAACACCCAAAAAGCGATCTGTCATTCGCCTATTCATACTATTAATACAAGTACATATTGATATCTACAATTCTAAATAAGTAATAGTGTCAACCATATGATACGTAGGTCAAGGGACTGAACCACGCCACGAATTTTAGTGGAATGTTGATTGATGTCGGTCGCCCCGGTGGTCTAATATGGTAGCCACGAAGCCTTTTGGGGCGGATGTTGAGGGTTCGATTCTCCCCATCGACGTTTTTATTCTCAAATGACACCGACTGTCGAGAGCTCATATTAAAGCGTGGGTGAGCAAAATTCGACGAGAGTTGACGAGGGAAGACAGCAGTGCTGAAACCTTCTCGCGATAAAAATGCAAAACAAGAACCGTGGTCGGGGAGGAGGGAGAGGAGCCTACTTTGTGACCCCGGAACTGAGTTACGACTAGCGAGGGAGAAAGACGGAAGTGCGAAGATGATAAATGGGATGGACAAAAAAAAAAAACTATGATACGTAGGTCAAGGGACTGAACCACGCGACGAATTTTAGTGGAATGTTGATTGATGTTATGAATTGCAGGCATTGATTTCAGCGCAAAGGTGACTGGATTAGGGTATATTGATACGTGCGAAGCGGTGATACGTGGCGCAGCAGGGCAGGCTTCATAAGAGAGTAGAATATAACTATGTATACAATCCGTCACCAAGGATCCTTAGGGGATACGTTTTGCTTGAACATTGAGGTACGTGTGGTCTGAAGTTCGGAAATGTGGTCCGCGTCACCCTTTGTCCACCCCTCATATCTTTCTTCAAAAAGGCATCTTTCAAAATTCTCATTTTGAATGGGGTCGTGCTCGGCGGCACGGTATCATAGCTACGACGTAAACGTATGTATGTACGCATGTATGCCACACCACCAGATGTAAACCACCAGTTTAGTTGTATATACGTACTTAAAGTAAGTATACGTATACAAACTACACCACCAGGTGCAAATCGAACTGTGATTTAATACTAATATGATAGTGTGATGAAACTTGGTATTGACTGCGTCTGCATTCGTATGACGTCTACGGGGGATACACTGCTGGGCCACGCGCTGGGCTCCAACACGTGTTTGTCTATCTACGTATCAGTCAATATAGTGTTGGACACACAACAGATAGCCATATTCTGGGATAGCAGACATAACCTACTCGTACGGAATGCAAAAATCCGTTTTGTGGTTTTGGAGTGTTGGAGACCCCACACCATCCAACACCCACCACGACCCACCTCCTCAGTCGCCATCCAACCCCAACGCAAAGCCTCACCACGTTGAATCAAGGGAACATCAACATATCCAGGAGACACATCTTTGCGTCCCGTCTCCGACGTTCCTGGTTTTTCGCACATCAGGTATGATACGATGTCATCGTTCCACGCGCGCCTATTCGAACAGGTCATCATCGATCTATCTATATGAATTAGTAATACAAATACTGCTGTTTGTGCTTGACTCCTGGCATTTTCATGACACTCGCAGCCAGCCTGACGCACGCCCACTATAGTACTATAGTATTAGTATTGCACAGATGCTCCAAGTACCTTAACGTAAAGTAAGCAGTATTGGAGATAAAATACTTCAGGTACTTCGTGTACTCGGAGTATTTCGGGGTTCGATACTCCGGGATACTGCTCGTACTCGGAGTATTCCGGGTATGAACACTCTCGATACCGCTTGTACTCGGAGTATTTCGGGGTCCGATACTGCGGGTACTCCTTGTACTCCGAGTATTTGGGGCTTCAGTACTGCTCATACTCCAAGTACTCCGAGTGTTTAGGCCGCCAGTACTCTAACTCGGAGTACGAAATGTACTCGATGCACGCATTATACTCGGAGTGTGAAGTACGTTAGGAGCATCTTTGCACCATTTTCAAGCCTCGGCCGTCATTCCTCCCAGGTTCTGGGAGCATGTGACTGGCGTGTATAGCATTTCAAAATTCACAGATGCTCCCATTACCTCGGAGTCAAATTAGAGTATTTTCGAGAAAACATACTCCAGGTACTTTGTATACTCGCAGTATGTCGGTGTCCAATACTCTCGATACTCGGAGTTCCCCGAGTAATTTAGATGTTTTTACTCCCAAGTACTGCTTGTACTCGAGTATAAGTACTGCTCATAATCCCAGTACTCGGAGTATCTAGGCCTTCAGTACTGCTCATACCCCAAGTACTCCGAGTATTTTAGGCCACCAGTACTCTGATACTCTCAGTACTCGAAGGACTCAAAATACTTGATACTCCGAGTACTATCGAGTATACTCGGAGCATCCGTGTAATATTGCTAGAAGACTGGTGGTGCTGCTGCGGTGCCCGGGTAGGGTGGGTATGATGTCATTATTTTCACGACGTAGTGAGGCGTTTGTTTACGGCACTCGGGCGAGTGGCTCTCTCTGTGCCTTACTCGAAGTTCGACTTGAAAATAATGTGCTGACGCAGCGTAAGCATCATGGTTACCAACACAATATCATGGCGGTGTGCATGTCAAGCGCGTACACAAAATGAATAAAAAGCGTAAGAACCACCCAAGACAGCAAATCGACAGTAGAGTGGTCACTCGGCTGAGTGGCTGTGGGAGAAGCTGAAGAAACAAACCCCTACGATCTATGTACGTATTGTATGCATGCTAACTAAACATGCGCCCCTACCGTGCGAGTAGCACCAACCAAAAGTGTTTGTGCGTGTGGGTGGCGTGAGTGTGCTGTTCACACTCGAGTCCTTCGGGACTTGAGAGCATCGCTACTAATAGCAACAGGGCGGGGGAGTTTGACGATAAAAACTGGCGATTGCAGCAACAATCATTCACTGGACTGTGTGATGGGGGGATGATCCGGAATGGTATCCGAGTTAAGAAGCAAGTGACCGTGCGGCACGGGGGGTCATTATTGCCCTACTCGTGCTGCTGGGCAACCACGTTGTTCGCAGGGCAATGCTCCTGATGACCGGTGCTACGAGCACGGTGGGGGTAGGGGGGGGATACTACATAAAGTATATATACCCCCGCTCCACACTTGTTTGGCCGCGTTCACGCCACTCTGGCGAGTGGCTTATTATGTACCAGGTACCGTTAGGGTACCTCATTCAAAGTGAGACCTAAACATGGTTGGTTGTCGCAGCAATGGTCGCAGAGTGTAGTATACTATACCATGTATATACTATAATTCCATGCCGGCGGTGCATATCGCGAAGACCAACATGTATGTTGAACCTTAGAAATGCGGTGGTCAATCGGCTGAAAGTGAAGGGGACCTAAAAGCGACCCCACTACCGCACGTATGTATGTATATGTAGCACCAGACAAGAAAAAGGGGGATATCTGTGCGTCGTGATTTCGTCACCGGAGACACGAGAGAGCAGGCGTCTCTATCATGAACAGTCGGCACGAGCGCTGGGCGTGCTGCATGTCGATGGGTAGAAATATCTGCTCAGCCCCTTTGAGACATCGTGCATACACTAGATACACATATATTACATACTAGGTACACTCTGTCCAGGAATATTAGCTACATCAGGGCTTTGGGGGTCATATCTTCCGCTTCAGGATCTTAATAAGTTTTTTTTTTTTTTTAACTGTGTCCGCCATGAGATAGAGCAGCTGGGAAACCCAAAGACGACAAGATAGACCAACATGTCTACCTCACACCTGTCGACACAAGCAAGGCACACGGAGGTCGCCTGACGTCCGATAGTGCTGTGCCAAGGTACATCGATTTTTTTTCTTCGATTTTGTTTTTGGGGACGGGATTCGGAAGTTTGTTCTCGAACCAAAACGACAAACAAACAAAAAACAATTCCAATTTGTGCACCCTGGACAATCGATCAAAGTTGGACCTTTTTCACACCCACAAGCGAGGTGCACGAGTCGAAGTGAGCGCTAGCCTCTAAAGACCGTCATCGGCCAGGCGTGCGAGACCAGTCCTCGTCTTACGACTTGAGGACAGTCATCACCAGACGACCTGACAACTAAGAAGCATCACTACTTACTAGAGATCATGAGCTCTGCTGATGATGCTATTAATGATATGAATGTACAAGCATGCCTCTTCGACCATCTCCGGCGTCGTGGTACCTGATATGGTGGGCGGTATGGTGCCAAACGTGATATGTACCAGATGGGTATGTAGCTTATATTTCTGTATATTACAAAACCGGGGATGGTAGCCGCCCATCCCCTGTTAATTCACTCTTTTTTTTGTCCTCTCTTTGTGGTATGTATACGTAATGATGCCTCTTTTTCAATAGTCGGCGTCTTACTAACCCAAACGTGACAAATGTAGCTATTATTTATGGACATCCTGATGTAGCAAATATTCCTGGACATCGCCCCGGTGGTCTAACTGGTAGCCACGAAGCTTGTTGGGCCGGATGTCGAGGGTTCGATTCTCCCCGGGTGGGGGGGTTCGTAGGGAAACCGCGGCGGACGAAAGCAGGAAAGAGACGGCAAACAGAGTAGGTACCAGTACCAGACCGACTAGCTGGTAGAACCTGCCTGTACTACGGGCACAAACCTGCCTCAGCTGGCTGGAAGGTACTTTTGGTGTGCTCTGGCTGCCTGTCTTTTCCTGTCGTTCTTAGTCTTGCTTTGTTGGCACTGTTTTTTTTTCGGTTCATTTCATTTCATTTGGTTTCTTTTAACTAGATGTCGCATCTCATCTGGGAGAAGCACGACATTTTTTTTTTTCTTTTCTTTTCATTTTGTCATGCTTTTGTTTGGTTGTTTGATTGTTGATTTGCTTCAGTATGTTTACTTTCTATTATTTTTCCTTTTCGCTTTTTTCTTTCTTTTCTCTTTTTTTCTCTTGCATGCACCTGGATTGCTAGCAGGGTAGGTCTTGCCTGTCGTATATGGCATTGCACTGCTGTCTGCTCTGCTTACTGCACTGAGCGTAGTATCTCTGTGTCGTAGTTTTGTGACCACAGAACTGGTACCTTTTTAGGATGATGAATCGGCACGGACACTGGGTGTGCTGGATGTCGACGGGTAGAAAGGAAGGTTTAATGTGAAGAACACACACACACATGGAGGGTTTTATTCTCAAATGACACCGTCTGTCAAGAGCGCATATTATAGCGTGGGTAAGCAAAATTCGACGAGAGTTGACGAGGGAAGAAAGTGCTGAAATCTTCTCGCGATAAAAATGCAAGGCAAGAACCGCAGTGGAGGAGGAGGGAGAAGAGCCTACTTTGTGACCCCGGATCTGAGTCACGACTAGGGAGGGAGAAAGACGGAAGTGCGAAGATAATGAATGGGATGGAAAAAAAAAAAGAAGAAAAAAAAGAGTGTATATAATACCGGCCAAACCACTGATGATATATCATATTATACGAAGTTCAACTTTGATGTTGGCAATCAACCGTAGATTTTGCAATGCCATATCTCACGCAGTTTACTCGGGTTGCCGGCCCGTGTTTATTGTGCCTTTCGTGTCCAGTACGATGACAGAGCATCGCGTTATCTACTCTCCTACTCTCCTTGCTTCGTCACGATGTATTTCATGTCGTCTGTGTCATGGGTTTGTGACCACGCAGAGCTTGTATCAACTCATCCACTCTCTAGGAGGAAGAATCGACCCGGGGGCGGGGGTGTGCTGTGTGCTGGATACCGACCGGTAGAAACAAACAAATCACACATCGGCGTATATAACGTAAAACACTTAATACTTATTACCGTTAGTTCCACATCATCAATGTTTATTCTGGTTCAGCGCTTTTGTTTTCAAATCACGGTTGTAATATTATATCGTATCATATACCTGGTATATATATCGTATCATACGTGAATACGTGCATACGTTATCTGATTTGTATTAGGGCTTTAGCCAAAATCAGGTACACCTGGTCACTTTGGTGCCAAAAACAGGTACTACACTAAAAACAAGTACAAATCACACGCTAGGACACATCTCATTGGCCAGCCTCACATCGTACCTGATTTTGGCATGAAACGGTCCAGGTACACCTGGATTTGTCTACTTTGGTTAGCTTTCAACTGATTTTGGCGAATTTTGAGCCAATCAGAGGCCATACGTACACTGTCTCCTATACGCCCGACACGAAGACATCAACACACTACGTACATACGACCCGCCACAACGACTACAGAAAATATCATACGCGCGCATACAGCACAATGGATCTGTTGTAATATATTATATACGTACTGCTGTTTGCTGACACGGTACGGAAAGCGAGCAGATCAGTCTCAAATGAACTCGATGTTTTGCTCGTATGCTATCAATGTGGCTACGAGTACGACTATACACATACGTACCTGGTACAATAATACGGAAATACACGTCGTAGGAATGAGTGTTGGTCACGAAATCAATGAAAGCATACAACATTCATCAAGAGTTTGGAGGACACACATTCGTTATCCTTCTGCTGTTCAGGCGCAAATTTAAAAGTATGTTTGATCATTTCTCACAGCCAAAAAGTCCTGAAAAGCACCGTTCGTGACGCGCGTTTTTTACTTGGTTTTAGTATATACCTGATTTTGGCTCAAATGGATCAGGTATACCTGATTTTGGCAGTTGCCCTTTATATTATATAGCCGGTCGCCCCGGCAGAGCAGTGGTCAGCTTCAAAGACTACTATCATTGGTACTCAGGATCGAATCCCACCGTGGTGAGAGATGTTGTCTCTATTTGAAAAAATAAAAAGGAACCAATTGCTGAGAGCGCCTTCGTGGCGTGGGTAGGCGGAATCTGACGCAAGTCGACGAGGGAAAAAAGGGCTGAAATCTTCTCGCGATAAAAATGCAAGGCAAGGACCGTAGTGGGGGGGGAAGGAGAAGAGCCCACTTTGTGGCCCCGGATCTGAGTTACGACTAGGAAGGAGAGAGAAAGGAAGAGCGAAGATAATAAATGGGATGGGAAAAAAAAAAAAAAAAAGTGTCTGCCGTGGTAGCGAGCTGGTGGTATGTACATATGTAGTGTTATGTAAAAAAATGACGTCGCGGCGTTGACCGGCGATTGCACAACACTTCGTACGAGTACTGGTATCATCGTGGTTTTAATAGCTATTACGATTAAGATCAAGTATCGACACATAATTATTATTAATAGTATTAATAGTATGTATAATAGAGTGTTACACACGACGCAAGTCGACGAGGGAAAAAAGTGCTGAAATCTTCTCGCGATAAAAATGCAAGGCAAGAACCGTAGTGGGGGAGGAGGGAGAGGAGCCTGCTTTGTGACCCCGGATCTGAGTTACGACTACTTGGAAAGGAGAGAGAAAGGAAGGGCAGATATGATAAATGGGATATGAAAAAAAAACAGATACCCCGAGTATATATACTCGATACTACTAATACGAGTATACTCGGAATGTCGTGTATTTATCGAACTCCGAGTACTGAGATTATTGCAGTACCATGGAGGCCTAAATACTCGGAGTACTTGCAGTATGAGCAGTACTGAAGGCCCAAACACTGTGAGTACGTGGAGTATGGTCAGTTCAGAACCCCGAGTACGTATGATCTGTATCGAGGTGCGATCTACGGGGAGCACAGCAGGCGGGCAGTATCCGCAGTACCAAACCGCGACATACTGCGAGTACACAAAGTACCTGAAGTATGTTTCTCAGAAATACTTCAAATATACTTATTATGTATACTAACGGCCGAAGTATTGGATTGAACGAGGCCTCCTGCGCCGGCAGGGGGTCCTCGCCTGGTATGTCCCCCCGCGCTGAGTGGGCGCTTGGCTGGCGTTTGTCGACACCTTCGTTCGATATACTGTAACACGAATATGAATAGTATACAGCACTATGGTTTACACGCAATAGTAGAGGTGACTAAAGTCGCGAACCAGTTGGCCGTGATGTGGGTTGTCATTGACAGACTAAATATATTAAAATAAATAAAAAAAAACAGCTGTGAGCTCGAGGATTTCGTCGAAACACATATTTGCTAGCTGAGTGTAATACTTCGATCGCGCTATTATAGGTGGTGTGAGGATGCTAGGTATAAGAGGACAGGGTATCCCTAGCCAGGTCAGCCTATGGAACGGGTACTCGTTGGTACTCACGTGTGTTGTTTGCTTAGAGATGGAAGAAGAGCAGCTTTATTCCCTTTGCGTGATGAACGACTGAGACAAAAGGGGAAGGGCATCTGGGAACCGCCCTGATTCCCATCTGAGATACGCCTTCCAAGTAATACCAATACGATCCAAATTCCTGATACCAGGTATTTACCAAACGTTTCCACATCATACCAGCAGTACCATAACACTAGCCCACTCTGATGAGCCGTATATGCAGAAATATGAGGAATTTGTGGAAACCCCGATTCCACGAACTAAAGCATGAGTCGAAGATGCGGCTCCTCCAAACCCACTCCCACACCTCTGAACGGCAAGGCTACGAAGCCGAGGGAAATCGGGCTGGGGTAACATTTCGACCAAGTAGTGCCCAGTGAGCGCCGGGGATCCATTGCTGCGTACCAAGTTGACCGCGAGTAGCTGTGGTTCATCGGACAGCGTGGCGCCCGTGGCGCCGTCGTAGCGGAGGTAGAAGCCTCCACCTGAAGCGACAGGGTCGATGGCGCAAGCTGGTACGCCTGACGAAGCGTGGTGAACAAGCTCCAGCTCACCGAAGACTCTGAGATTCGGCTCACGGGGCGGCAAGGAGCGGTAGGAGCGGCGATTCGGTAGGCGATCGGGTAACCTTTTACCAGTAGCCCAACGGACTAGTACCTTAACACATGCCGACGACGCCAAATGTGAGGATGCTAGGTATAAGAGGACAGGGTATCCCTAGCCAGGTCAGCCTATGGAACGGGTACTCGTTGGTACTCACGTGTTTTGTTTGCTTAGAGATAGAAGAAGAGCAGCTTTATTCCCTTTGCGTGATGAACGACTGAGACGAAAGGGGAAGGGCATCTGGGAACCGCCCTGGTTCCCATCTGAGATACGCCTTCCAAGTAATACCAATACGATCCAAATACCTGATACCAGGTATTTACCAAACGTTTACACATCATACCAGCAGTACCATAACAGTGGTATACGCGTTGCGAGCTTTCGACACTCTGTTGGAAGATCATTTATGGACCAGATTGTTTGTTGTGTACAATAAGCGCTTCCCGAATCGTTGGCTAGATAGTTTGTTTGTTTGCTTGTTTGTTTTTTTTTATCCTCCGGCGGATGGAAAAAAATTAAGCTTACGCCCTCCACACTTCCAAGTTTCACTGCTTGTTGTACGTGGTATAATATGTACGCAGCGGAGGGTGTTTCGCTGTCTGGGATTGTGACGCATACAAAGCGGTGGGCTCTTTGTGTATTGCCGGCTAGAATTACTTACTGCTGTTAGCTAATGACACACCCAGTATCTGGGTCGACATCGTGCCCTTCTTTCAAAATGAATACATTGACCTGCGCTAACATCGCTCAATTCATTATACAACTTATAATGTATTTATATGTTGGAGTATTGTGGATAAATCTTGGCGGGAAGCAGATATAGAAGGGTGTTAGACTGTACGCATAGGTTTCTTTGCTTTTCGTGGTTTTCTGCTTTTGGGAATTTTATGAGTGATCAACGCTGAAGATCATGCTGCACATTGTCGGGTTGCAAATATAATAATAAGTGTATCTAATTAATAATGGCATCCGCCCGCAATATCGTGTGCCTCGCAGGTATGTGAAAAGAAATAAACGTCTTTCATCATTATGGATCATGTAATTGCTCGGCGTTGTATCGTAGGCGTATATTTATGTGTCAAACGGGGTCAGGGGTACATATACATCGACCATAAATAAGAACACGAAGAAAACACAATCCAACAATAACCACGCAGAGGGTGTCACCACTTCAAGGAGGGTGTCACGGTCTAGGGACTGCCAGTGAACAATTAATAGGAGGGGGGTGAAAGGCCCGCACTGATAGCGTGGGGATGGAGCTTGGGTGCAAGTTCAGATTTGTAGTATAGCATACAAAAATAAGAGCACGTACGTGCTGAAAAGGAAGGGATAAGGACAGCGAATAGAGCAGACGAATCCCGAGTCGGAAGTATGTACAGAAGGGGCTAAAGATTGTGCAGAGAGCTTATTTTGCTGCTGTGTTTGTTGTTTTTCGGATTGAGTGTTTATGAGTGATCAATGTGGAAGGTCATTGTTCATGCGACCCCTTGTCGGATGGCCGGGATTATTATAACGGGTTCTCTAGTCACAATCGAGTCTAATCTATACGAACATCCCACCCCCCATTGTCGCCATTGCTGGTATTTTGTCAGGGCATTTACCACACCTGGGGTGCAACCAAGTATGATGTCTGTCACGGTCAGGGTTCGTCGGATGGGCTTTTTGGTGCTGGCGGTGCTACCCGCGATCTTGGCGCAAGGTACGAAATGTTCACAACTGCTGAGTGTGAGTCCAGCGATAAGAAAAACAAACCGTCGTGCTGGTTTAGGCTCTTGAATCAGTGTGCCCAAGCCTCCGAGGCTCTTGCGAGGTAGACACGGATATCTCTTCGTCCCTGATACTTTCGCTTAACAACGACGACGATCGATATTTGATACTTCAGCAGCATCGCTATTATAGTAGAGCAGCAGTGCAATGCAGTGGCCGTCATAACGGATATCCCTACAGCAGTTGTAGGATGGTGTATATTAAAAACCAGAGTACGCAAGATGAAAATACCCCATACAGATATATAACGACGACAGGTGGCTTGCGCTACTAATAGTAGACCCACTCTATCACGTCAACTCGTCGGAACACTATAATAGTATACATAGTATACCTGATTCGCTTATTTCAGACTGTTTAATTTTAAGTTTAATTTATTTTAATTATTTCTCCCCCCACAAATAGACACACACTTGCTGAATTTTTCAGCCTCAGATTGTTTCCCCCTCATACGGGATGTACATCCTACATGAGGACATATAAAATCTGTAAGTACGCGCGATCGAAGTATTACACTCAGCTAGCAAAGATGAGTTTCGACGAAATCCTCGAGCTCACAGCTGTTGTTGTTTTTTTTTTTTAACATATATCACGCGCACATATTATACATATGCAAAAAGTAGCATTGAACGTAAGAGTACGGGGATTCGATTGTAAAGCGTGTTTCACTAACGGGCGTATGGATGTTTGCCTGTCTCTGGGCGTAAAAAACTTAAACGTTCAACCCCGTGTTCGCCGCACACTGCACCGATAGCGGTGGGCACGCCATTAGAGGACATACGATAGTTGGCACTTATTGTTGCCCGGTTCGTCGCGATTCCTTCTGCATTGGACGTCATTTTCTATTATTTTCCGCCAACCGAGGTACAGTGTACTACGTGGCTTGAGTACATTTTTTCTCTACAGCAGGGGGGTTCTTTAACATCAGTAGTAAACCCCCTGCTCTGTCATTTCCTTGAGAGCAGCGTAAGACAGCACACGGCTACCACACGACATGTAACTAACGGTTCCCAACGTAATCGATCTCCGACTACTTCTGGGCCCGCCCGCCCGCCCGCCCGCCCGCAAATCTAGATGTACCCTGACCATATCTACTGGTACGCGAGAGTGCGGCTGTGCTGTGCGAGTGGCTCTTTGAACATCTCACAGTTGTTGTGTGATGGCGTCGGGGTATCGGAGTTTAGTACCTGGCACATAATTTCTTCGGTAGGACTCGGAGTTGTGGCGGGCAGCCTATTATAGTGAAGTCAAACAGTAAGGAAGAGGTCTATATAGTGCATGCACGAATAGAAAAGCCCTCAACACTTCTGCTGTTTTAGCAGTGAGGACATTTCGTTTTCTTTCGCAAAATGTCCTCGTCGAAACGGGATGGGCCTAAGCAAGCGTATCTGGCAAAGTTTTGTATTTCTATGGTTTTGTTTGTCTCTCTCTGTTGACCGTGTGACACGGTACGCATTCTTGATAATGAGACTTGTCGGCAATGGATTTGTGCCATGCCAGAATGTACAGTACGTAAATGGATAAGCTTGCGCCCTTTCGCGTGTTAGATTTGTGCTGTTCCTGCAAACAGAGCCCGTTTTTTATCAACCGCCACTTTTGGGACAATAATATTATATTAATACCTGAACATACTACAAAAATGACGTATATGGTCCATTACACCCTTCAACGACATACGATACTCACAGGGCCTATCCCTTCGACTTTCCACCGTTACTCCCCGAACTACTACGTACTAAATACTATTTTTTACGCTGTAGGCCTTTAGCCGTGTTGTCGCTGTGACAATTTCTATTCGCGTGTTGCTGGCCCATAGATCAATCAGACCCATAGTATGGCTCGTTCGTCATTGGGGTGAAGGGGCAGGCTCCAATGCATAGAAAATAGCATACCTAGTCCCTGGGTGACACGCCCCCAAGAGTTTACCAACGAGACGGCAGGCATCCCAACCTGTACGTGTGCGCACCAAAAACTTGCTGCAAAGATGGCATACACGGCAGACCCACGGTTGCAGTTTTCCCACGAACAACTACACAGCTGCATGTCTCTCTCGCGTCGAGTTCACACGCTGAGCGCTGAGGCCGCGATGGTTACGGTGTCTCGAACGTAATAACGAGGAATGAATATTGAACAACCGTGTACACAACCTCGTGTCTAGGAAGGTGTTCGATGACAGCCACCATGACCATCCTTAAACGTCGGCAGTAACTTCTGCTGTCTTCAAGACGGCCTTTTACCAACGAGCTGCCTTCGCGCTGAACTGCTCAATACTGTTTGGTTTCTAGGTTCATCAACATACGCATAAACGCACGCCCGATATAGACATTACACATATTGCTTCGCATGCAGATTGCTTACCTCTGACCACGGGCGTTTGCCAACCGTGTTGTTGCGCACTCCGACAGATTGTACGAACAACAACGGGTGCGAGGGCCAGTTGTGCTGCATGGGCGACGATCAGTGTTCAAGTGAGTGTGGTGTACAACACTTGCGTCGTCGAAACCATGTCCACGAGAAAAGGGGTGAATATAGACACCCGATATCGCACAACACGTTGTCGGGAGGAGCTAGAGATCTGACCGACACTCTAGCCCTTTGCAGTTGCCAATTGGCAATCATGGCCGCTAGCGTCATTCTTTCAGCCGTCATAACATCAACCCAGTGGATGGTAGTAGCAAACAGCTGCTGCAGTAGACGTACACTACTCAGAAGGTATTAACAGGGGCTCACGGCTTTGCTTACACCATTGCGCAGAACCTCGCCACGAACATCACGACAAAGAAACGACCTCCTCGTTCGCTTCTTCTGTTTGAAGTCCTCGGCGTAGATGCTCTGCAGATTGTGCAAACATTCGTCTGGCTGCTCAACCTTTTCCAGGCCGTGAGCACGAGCCACGTCTAACACTCCGCCCAGGCCGTGGGGAAAGGTTAGATTTAACGTTTATGTGCCTGAATTGTGTTTGCCGACAACTTGTATGTAGCGAAGTCCCAAGTTTGAATCGCCACGCTTTTGCCACTCGTTGCCCTTTTCCATCCACCGTCGAAAATTTCCTTCTGTGCCCCACCCTAGCGCTCGACAGAGGCTCCGTGCCACCGGGCGGCGATGCAACCGACGTCTGTGAATGCGAGGTCAACCTTATCAGCGATGCTGGCGTTTGTGGTGAGTGGGAATGACGACAAGATACAGGGGGTCGGCGCAGGCGTATGAAAGCAGGGGCGTATGTTTCTCGTGAGTCGGCGAGGCGAACTACGACGAGATTGCCCTCAGACCAAAACCGGTATGAAAGATGGCGTAGAAAGTTGTACTTGCCGAGTAATTGTAGCCGAAGCAACGGCCTGTTGAAGATTTAGGAACCATCCATGGTCCAGCAATGCATGCCCTTTATTTGTATGTCTTGAAACGCCACCTGCACGTACTACAGTAGTCACGAGCATCTCCTCTGCTTCATTCCTACATATAGTTTGTGAGATGCATCGCAGTTCTGAACAACCAGAGTGTCTGTGGGACACATTTCAGCAACTTACAGCGTGCTGTCTCGGAACTTCACGATAGTATTGTTGTACGGTGCGGCTGATGATTGACTGTATGCGGTGGGTTGGACGAGGCCCCCTGCCTCCGGCAACTCGAAATGAGTTCCATTTAGTTTGAGCGTCTTCAACATTGTGCCCTCCAATTGATGACTGTATGCGGTGGGTTGGACGAGGCCCCCTGCCTCCGGCAACTCGAAATGAGTTCCATTTGGTTTGAGCGTCTTCAACATTGTGCCCTCCAATTGATACAACAAGTGTCCAAGCATGCGGATTCGTGCGGCCTTTTACACCCAGCCTTCGACGACCTACACAACTCACAGGGAATGACATTTCGATATTGAAACTTTTACTGCCTGAACTACCTATACAACCTTGTCCATAGGCCTTTAGACAATCTACCACTAACTACATATACGAACGGTTGTTTTGTCATGGCCCTTGGATCAACCAGTTCCGAACTATGGGCCGTTATCCATTGGCTTCACCCATGAAATATAGCATATCTAGTCTCTGGGTGTGATATACATTCGACAATCTTCCAAGCAGACAGCACATATCCTCACACATTATATATATATAATGATTCAGGAGCCTGCTGCAAATGACATACCAGGTACAAGGTAGATCCCAAGGTTGCGGTGTTCGCCCACGCAACCACGTGGTCGCAGTATCGCTCACTCAAGTTCACGCTGAACGCTGAGGTCGTAATGACCTCGGCACTTCTCTTACATGATGAAGTATAATATAAATCAAGTGACCGTGTACACGTCCCCGTCTCTTCAACGTGTTTGACAACATCCTTCATGACCATGCCTGGAAGTCGGGAATATCTGCTGCTGTCTCCAACACGGTGTTTCCCTACAGTAGATAGAGCAAAAAAGGTCTTTCACGAACGAGATATATCGGTTCGCCCTAAACGGTTGGGTTCTTTGTGTCATCAAAATTCGCATCTCATCCAACGTACACGCGCACAGTACTGACACGGACATATGTTTTGGCATACGGATTGCTTGTCTCTCTCCCCGCTTGTTTGCCTACCGTGCTGCTGTGCACTACGACAGAGTGTAGGGCCAGCAACCATTGCCCGGACGATTTGTGCTGCATGGACGACGGGCAGTGCTCAAGTGAGTGTGGTGTACAACCCCGCATTGTCTAAATATTTCCGCGAGCGACGGAGTGATGTAGACGCCCGATATCACACACCACGTTGTCGAGAGGAGCCAGAGGTCTGGCCGACATTCTACAGTAGTCGCCTGCAATTTTGAATGCTACAGTATCGTGGTCGCTAGGTGCATCAGTTCTGTCATAAACGCAACCCAAGTGGTGGTAGTGTTGGCAGCGCTGGGTGTATACTCACTAGAAGATAGGGGCACGAGACGTTTTGAACAACAATTGCGAATAACCCTAGCACGAACACCACCACAAAGACACACTCTGTCTCTCGGTTCGCTCCTTCTGTTTTGTGGCTCTCGGTGTTGGTGCTGTGCAGAATGTGCAGGTCCTCGTCCGGTTGTAATGGTGATTCCAGGCCGGCAACACCAGTCACATGTAACAACTCCCCGGACGACGCTAAGAGCGTGGGGCCAGATCGATATGCCGTCCGCCCGAATTCTGTTTGCCGATTACTATTCAGAGTACCTCGCCAACATTTGCGTTTCAAGTTCTGACACCGCCGTAACTTTCCCCCGTGTGCCCCAACCCTATGTAGCTCTCGCCGAGGGCTCGGTGCCACCGGGCGGGGCTGTAAACGACGTGTGTGAATGCGAGCGTAACGTTCTCGGCGATGACGGCAATTGCGGTGAGTGAGAGTGACCGGAACATGTTGTGATTGACACATACGTATAAAAAGAGGACCACCGTTAGACTGCGAGTCGACGAAGTGCACCACAGCAGGGCCATTGTAAAGCAGGCGCAAGTATCGTCGGTAAGTCTCGCAGTAGCCTTAACACTGACCTTGATTGTGATCGAACCACCGCGTGAAGAGTGGGAATCAGGAATTAATGGTCACCAGCTGTGTACGTTGAAACGACACCCGAACTCACCAGTCACAAGAAAGGGCTGTTGTGATTCTAAAATTAGTTTTGTTGGGAAAATCCAGTTCTGGACAGCGTATCCGCACGCTATTCTACTGGTGAACATTGATGGGTGCATCCCACTCAACCGTCGCGCTCGTGTGGAGCTCCTCGACTATCAGCGTTTCAACCATAGCTACTTTATCTGCCACCCACCTTTGGTGCTGGACACTCGCGCCGAATAAACGTTCTGGACAAGCGAGTTTAAACTTTCCTGTCTACTGCGCTCCTTCCCCTGCAGTTACAGTAGTCGGGACGAAGGAGGCCTGGAAATACCGTCAGGGGTCTATTCCCTGACGGCTTGGTATCCCTATCGACACCGGCCTGATCCCAACCGGACCTGGCCACTGCAGATGTAGCCTGGGCGTATTGTTGCTGTCTGGGTCTTTCGCGACCGCCAAACAGTTTCGCAACCAAAGCAACATTTTGTCTATATCTGAAAACACGGGACAGTGATTGTTTCAAAGAGCCGCTGCTCTGATTACATGAAAGGCGGTCGGTCGGTCGGTCGGTCGCGAACCTCTACCACTACAAACGTCCTGCGCTTCCCATGCACAAAGTAGTGGGCAATGACGCAACGAGGCTATGTACAAACTACTATTCATAAGCGTGTCCCGCCAGTCAGCTTGTGCGTCACCACGCACCTACACACCACCCCGCGACATGCACAGCAGTGTAACATCACGCATGCTCGTTTGCCCCCTTTTTGTCGTATACCGGTAAATGTATCAAAGGCATATTTTACTACAGTATATACAATTGACGCAGTGGACCGTACTAGACTATGGTATGCCGTAGTAGGCTGCATCCGTTGTCGTCTAGGACCAGTGTGACCCTCACGGGGGAGGCTGGGGTGCACAGAGCGAAAGCGGCTTCTTCTCGCCGCGGCGGCCCGTCCTCGTTCAAGCACGGGTTCGGTCCTGGCTCGGCTTATGTTGTTGCGGCATAACTATCATATCAGATTGTATTCGCTCGTAATAATATTCGTCTGTCTAAGAAACTTAAATGTTTAGCGGGGCTGCCCGCCCTCGCTCGAGTGTACCTCACTTAGTGTCGACAGTACCAGTTGCCAGTCAGAAAGCTTTTTCGTAGCTGGCTCTCACGTACAATAACGTACGGCAAATAATGGGCCTCGAGCGCCTTAAACAAATGAAACATCATTCCTTTCCTTTAAAGCTAAACCCGCATCTCTTTCCCCGAGGTCAATCATTGAATTGGACCTCCGCCTGGGACAAATCAGTCTTACCCAGGCCGCTAGTTGACACGGTTGGTGTATACGGCGCACGCTAGAGCAAACACAGTGCTGTACGGTTATCCCTGCGGGGAGTGGAACCACACCGTAGACAATAACGTTCTACGCGGAATAGCACCGAACCGCCCCGTAAGGTATATCTAAGCACCGAACTGCGTAGGATTCCTGATTCCTGAAAAGCACGCCCTCCGATTTATGATTTTTGGAAACCGCACTGAATCGCACCGTGGGATTTCATGTTGTTCGAGTGCAGTGCTGCGCTTACTGTAATACTGTGTACCCCCCCCCCCCCCCTCCCCAATATTTTGGAGAAATTCTCTAACAAATGAGTCGCCATTACGGCTTTAATAGTAGCCTGTCTCTTGCCCCTCGTTGATGCTGGTATATATTGTGTATTCGGGCCTTGGCTACTTAACATTATATTCGGCCTGTTTCCGGAACCGGTCTGACTCGTCCTGATGGCCATCACGTCCAAAGGAATAATGTACCCACCGCGACGTTAATCACTCTCAACGTCGCTAGGGTCAAGCAGTACGGCTTTTTTCGACAACATGTCACCAAGACATTCGTCGAATGTAGATATGACTCCCACCAACACATACTACTGGCCGCTACACCTGATGTTGCTTAGAAAGTAGGGGGTACAGCGGAACGATCCAAACCACGGCCTCGAGAGACCTGCGTACATAGTGGCTCCTCCTTTGTTGCACGCTCAGACTTGAACTCGCCGTTCATTGCCCGCCGTAATTCATCAGGATGCCGTAATGACAACCAGTGCGGCGACGGCCAGATTTGCTGCCCAGAGAAGAATACCTGTGAAGATGAACCCGCGGACGGGGACATGGGTGCCTGCGGTAAGAAGTCGTGGTGCAGGATGCTTTAGTCTCGCGTCCAGGCAAAAGTCTTGTTCAATGGTTTTTACAAAGATTTGGCTTCTGGAACCATGAAGTCTCAAGCACGTTAGTGATATCGAACCTGTCGTTTTAAACGGTGCAGTTGATGTTTCCTGGAAACAGACTGTATACGTGAAATGGTACCGATGGCTTATGGTTTTCGCGGTTGGCTGCCTCACATATTACCGCATCCACTCTCGAACGTGTTCCCTTTGGATTTGAACACATAACCGATCTCAAGCTGGCGTCGTCTCTCTGTACCCCATTATTAGGTGACCCGCATATGACCGGGTTTTACGGCCAGAAGTTCGACTTCACCGGCAAGGACGGATCGTGGTATAACCTGGTTTCGGATCCCCCGTCGATGCAGGTCAACATGCGCATCACGGCTCCAGTTCCTTCCGTGCCAGCTATTACGTACATCACCGGCATTTCAATCGTCACAACTGATTCCGACGGGTTTGATCACAGTATTGTCATCTCGGTTAGGGAACCGCACAGTATAGAAAGTGTGTGCCCTGCGAATATCTCTCCTTGTCTCGCGGACGGCTCGCTGAGCGTTGTGGTTGACGGGGAAGAGGCCCTATCCGAGCCTGGAAGCGTCGTGTTTGCGCCGGGATTTGAGGTAACTGCAGTCAACATCCCTGGCGAGTGCAGGTCTTTCGGGTTCGAGACGTACTGGGAGAAGAAGAAACTAGAGTATGGGCAAGCTGATCGCAGACTAACTGATGCGCAGAGCATTGGAGAATGGGTTCTTGCCGACCCCACCGCGACGAACATGGTGGAGTGCACCGAATACGTACGTACCGCCATGATGCAGAACGGCGGAATGTTCGATCATCAGTCGGAGCATGCGTCCTTCAAGATCGTCACCCCTGCGACAACCATCCGCCTGAGCCACGGAAGACTGCACCAGCTCGCCACGCGGGACCCTACCGACCAATTCGACCTCCCAGACCACCTCACGTGGCAAATGAACGTCGCAATCGACCACGTCGACGTTAGCCACGAGGCCAAAGGCATTCTAGGCGAGACTGTCGTACCTACTCGTGACGCCAATGGTGGAGTCATAATGCATGGCATGGAATCGATCCGCGGCGTACAGGAAGACTGTGAGTTGGGGCAAGCATGCGTATTATTGATGTAGTACTTGTTTGCAAGCAAGGACATGATCACAGCACCTTTATCGATGCAGTACAACACGGTAAAGTATGGTCTATAATATAACTAATAGCACGTACATCTGTTTCCTCTCGCCAGGAGGGACACAAACACTGAAACGTAACACATGTAAGAAGATAGAGGACGAGGTACGAACCTTGCTCCTGTCCAGTGTAGAGCGATGCATTCAAGGGAATTCATTATGAGCCTGAAAACCCCGACTTGTAATTCACCCTGATTATAATTGACTGCTAACTTAGCCTTCACATAGAGCGTAGCCGAATCATGAAACGTTCAAGGTGCCCTTCGTGCGGTTAACGATTCGACGGGTTTTGAATATACCTTAATAGGGTCGATGCGGCCAGTAGTTGAATCTGATCGCGCCATAGTTCGAGTGTGGGGGCGCTCGGCCTTGTGTATATCACGGTGATTGCTGATAAACTTCGAAGTACATCCATATGGGCCGCTCTGCTGTGTTTCAGATATACCAGGGTATAACGAGCCACTTTGGTGGACATCGGCTCTGTCAAAACCAAGTTAATGCGGGCTTCATGTCCCTGTCGTAATTGCTGCAGGCATCGCTATCAATATTCGTACAATCCACATTCTTACACAACCGGGAATTTTGCCTAAGATACGGTCTTTGAGATATCCAGATCATTTCTGTCTTCATCGCAACCACCCCGGCAACCAAATCACCAACGAACTTCTCCCGCACGCCTCCGACATTTGTTTTAATGGTTGCCGACGCAAAGACTCTGTGGAGGGTCCTCTGGGCATGGAGTTTGCCCTGGACAGTTACAACGTGGATATGCGTTGAACACGGTCAGTGACAAAGCGCTGGACGAGCACGAAGGCCCGGGCACAAACGTATAGACGGCGCCGTGAAAATGCTGTGCCGAGACTCAGCGTTGGATTCCGTTCCAACATTCAGTGTTATCGACGGGTCTAGCCCAACCTTCCGGTCGGGTCAAGAGTGTGTTAACGTCTAACGGTTCCGGTCAAGTGGCGTTGGGTGAGACCTTGATTCATCCCTGATAGGTCCGGTGGTTCGCGGCGGTGCTCAAACTCTGGGGGATTTGTGAATAATTATATTCAACATACAAAGCACCTGAGAGTGTGTTTGGGTCTGGTCTGGTCGGTAACTTGTCAAAACTTTCACTGGTCGAGGTGGGTCCTGTGTTGACAACAACAAAAACAACCGAAGCAAAAACGGACATGTTTTGTTTTTAAACCGCAATGGGTCGTTGGTTCGCCTGGGTGTGAACTATGTTTTCAGGTGTCGTGTGTGCGCGGGGGGGGGGGGGGCTAGAGCGCTTGGGTAGGTGACTGTGTCACGAACACAGTTGGCGGGATATTAGTGGTAATAGGAGCAACGTCACATCAGTTTAGCATCTCGCTTTTGCGCCAATAATTGTTGCAGCTGTTGCGTGTTCATCTTAGCATAGACAAAGTGAACCACGACCCCTGCGTGCTTGATAGGTTTTGTAATATATAGACAACATCGCGGTTAACCGTCCATACTATGAATAGTGAACGCGAACCATGACGTGGAAATCTCGGTAAAGGGGAGAACGGATGGCCGAAAAAGAGCAAGCCACCGTATTGCGTGCCGATGTGTTCCAATTAAACATTAGATTGATTCAAGAACGCGGATTCAGTTTTCTTGGTTTTGAGATTCGAACGGGTTTGGGATTGGAGTTTGGAGAAACGGCCGGTGAACTACCCGACCACAATTTCTGCGGGTGATATTGCGGCGGCTGATGGTGTCTTGTAGACGTGCTGCAGCGCAAAGTCCTATCTCTGTCTTGAAATAGCTTGGTTGATATATATGTTTACATTGGCATGCAAGCTTGCAAGTGGATGCGAATTCATGAAGTTTGCATGCACGTTTGCAAGCCCGTGTCACTCAACTGTCACGCAGTTGTTCAAGCAAATGAGTGCAAGGCTCAATGTAGCAGATATATTTGCTTCGCCAGAGATAGCGACCTAGGCGCTTTTCAAGCACAGCTTACTAGAGGCTTCCAATCACAGCGACCTATAGATTATTTCCAAATACAGCGACGTAGAACGTTTTCCAGCGTACATCGACCTAGCGTATTTCCAAGCATAGCGACCAACACAATTTCTGAGGTTGGAGTTGTACGGCGAGGGTTCCTAGTCGGAGTGGTTCGGGTGGTGGCCGCTGTGTGACTTGCGTGCCCGTGCACGTTCAGCCACTCGTATGGAAGCTTGCGCTCAGTTTACTCAGGATCCAAGTTGCGTGGACGTTTGCGTGCAACTTGCATCCTCCATCGATGTTGCGGGCAACGTGCATGCCTTGGCGTGATTATAGTTCTGAATAGTGCGTCGGTAGAGTACTCCGACCTTAAAGGCATGCAGGCAACCTGCAGACCTTTGCTTGCAATTGCGGTTAACACGGCAGTAGAGTGTGCCGGGGGGTTTTGCGATTCGTACCGTGCACGTTATAGCTATTGCTGAAATATTCACGACGTACGAGCACCAATGTCTGGCATCCAGAGTACACTCAAATTCGCATGGTTGGTTCGTGCAAAATCTAAAGAATATTGTGGTGAAGACGATCTACAGCAGCAGGGTGGCTCCTAGAATGCGATTTTATGTCAGAGGCGTGCTATTGGTCTGGAATAACAGGGGATGTTACATAGGAGTCCATGTTATAGGTCGGTATGGTATCTATGTGAAGACGGTCTTACTGATCTAGCATCGAGGTTTTTCCTGCGTACGGCCTGTTGTTGAGGTTTTTTATCTCCTGTTTTTGCTGTCTCGCTTTATTTGGGGATGGTATATTGTGAAATTTATATTGGTATATTATGGTTTGGGGTTTCCGTCTTACCTTGGAAAGGCCTATACGAAGTATACGATGAGCGTTGGGATCCGCCGTTTTACCTGGCGAGCTGTGACAAAGGTGTTCGGGACTTGCCCTGTCTCACCACGAGTTGACGGGCTGTTTGTGACACGTTGGTGGTCGACGGAGACCTGGGCGTTATATTGTGTGGCTTTACACTATAAGTTTGAGTTGCGTTTTCCCGTAGGGAGGTAGCCTCTCCTACAGTAGATGGCTAGCCCGCCTTAAGGGCCTACACTTTTATATCGTTTGTTTGTTTTTTGTCAGGGACGCTATTATGTACAACAGGGGAGTCGAGGCTATCGGGCGGTATGCCATCTGTGAAGACGGTGATATTGGTCTAGGGTTCGAGGATTTTCCAGCATACGCTCGTTTGTTGGATGTTTCCCTTCCTGTTGTTACTGCCTCGCTTTATTTGGGGATATTTATTTTTATATTGATATTGATATATTAGGTATTGGCACTTCCGTTTTACCTTGCTTGATAGTGCTTCTGTACGAAAGTTGGAATAGGCCGTTTTACCTGGAAAATTGTGACAAGTTTAGGGGGACCTCGGCTGGAGTGGGGGGGCTGTTTGTGTGGGGAGGCATTTTCAGTGTGAGTGGCGGCTACCGGAGAGAGGCAGCCTCAACCGGACGACGAGCCCGCCTTGGAGCAGTACATCGTAGGACTGGTCGAACGCATGAATGTCGGGGGTCGACGGCGAACATGATACGACCCATTCATGTCAGGAGCCTTTAATACCCAGGATGCGGCTCGCATGTTAGGTGTTCCTACTGTAGTGCCCGTGGTGAAAACGATGTGTATTGAGGTATAGTTGTTACACCCTTGACAGGTGGTCGCACGGGCGGGCACAGGCATCATTATGCTGCCATGCTGGTGTTGGACAAAGATGGTCCACCGATGATAAAACCCCCAGAAGAGTGATGTTTTGTAGAAGGGCCGCTTGTTGGGCAATCAAACTTAGAGAACAATAGACATCTGAGTCTAGAGGTGGTGGTGAGAGGAGTGACAGAGGGTGGGGCACGCCCACGCCCTCTCTCGTAGCTATTCAGACCCTGATTCTTCGTTCGCTACAACAATAGTACTTGGGAGGACCCCGTGTACTAAAAAACAAACAAACAACAACAAACACAACTCGTCGGGGTCCTCGTAGTTACGCCGCATCTTAGTCGAACCGTATCGTAACGCACCGTGTTTTTCTATTGCTGCCTACGTATAACATCACCGATGCTACTGCTGTTGTGCCCAGCTACTGCAACACACTATTGGCAGAACCAGTGCTTTGGCTAATGCCCTAAAAGAAAGCGTTGAACCCCCCCCTCCTGAAAACAAAGATCTGAGTCGTACAGCACGGATGAGGGCGCCGCTGTTGGGGCGTGGGTGCTGCTGGAGATTGGGCAACAGGAGGGGGTGAGGAGGTCGGGACGACCGCTGACTCCGGATGTCCGCAACGCGGAGCTTGCAGCTTAGTTGGGAGCGAGTTGGTCCGCGTAGTGTTAGTCTACGCTTGGTATACGTACTCGTAGAGTTTAAGGCAGGCTTGATTGAGCTACCCTACAGGTTTGTTGATTAGGGGGGGCAAGAACATACCCTCACACCCAAGGTATATTACAGTGTGGTAGTACCGCACGCGTCGTTTGCGGCTGACCTGTACAATGTCAACGCCAGATATATATATATATGTGGTTATCACGGCATATATAAATAAGAAATAAGAAACACTGGAAAAACTGCAATTTAAGTGGAGAAAAATAAGAATCATCATATAAGAAATGCCGTAAATGTTGCTGGTGAGGGCACTGAGCCCGGAAGCCAAATTTACGTTTCTTAACAGCGGGACCCCACATTGTAGACATATGTTTGTTGTGGAGTGGTAGTTGTACATTCCACATGGATCACTATCTACAGCCTTGGCTTGACTTAGCCCAACAAAAAAAATAAGGCAGCGAAGCGCGCCGATTTTGCGGTTGTACAGGTAGGTATATTAAAATAAAAAATAAAAAGCAACAGCTGTGAGTTCGAGGAAATCGCCAAACGCATCTTTGCTGGCGGAGTGTGATACTTTGATCGCGTGTACTCACGGGTTTTTGATGTCCTCTTGCAGGATGTACATCCCGTATGAGGCGGACACAATCTGAGGGTGTAAAATTTAGGGAGCGTGTGTCTATTTGTGGGGGTAAAAACACAAACAAACAAACAAACAAACAAACATTATTTGCACGTAACTTTGGCACTAGTATTATACTTTGTATAGTCTGAAAAAAACATGGTATATACTACCTGGTATTTTTTTTAATATTTTGTTTTCCATCCCATTTATTATCTTTGCCCTTCCTTTCTCTCTCCTCCCTAGTGGTAACTCAGATCCGGTGTCACAAAGTAGGCTCTCCGCCCTCCTCCCCCACTACGGTTCTTGCCTTGCAGTTTTTTCGCGAGAAGACTTCAGCTTTTTCTTGCCTCGTCGACTCGCATCAAGTTGTTCCTACCCACGCTACTACAGTAGGCGCTCTCAGCAGTTGTTTCCGTCATTTTGTTTTGCAAATAATCTCAAAAGTCCGACCCACGAGAGATTCGAACTCCCGACATCAACTCTTAAAATCGTTCGAGGTTACCACTACTATTAATAATAGACCATCGGGGCGACCGACCTTAGACTATACTTGTGATATAAACAAACGTAAATCTTTGTATAGTATACAAGGGCTCCGCTTCGCGGGCGGCTGACGCCTCCCGCTACGCTCGCGCAAGGAAAGGGGTACAGAAGAGGCCCCCATGATGGAGTGCAAGCACCGCGACTTGAAAATGCCAAGAGGTTCATGGTGCAGCAAAGACACGGCGGACTTGACATGCATGCAAAACATGCTCGGGGTGCACAATAGCTCCATGCTCCAGGACGACAAAGCTGTACGTTCGAAAGAGAAAGCACAGCAACACGGCTCACGGCACGGCGCTGCGCTGTCTGCTGTGGGTGTGTGAGTTGTGCATGTTTCGTGAGTATGTG